>VXBT01000798.1:47505-78714 GCA_013400235.1 Oriolus oriolus | reverse complement strand
CAACCGGAGCCACCACATCCACCAGCAGAACCGTCCCTGGCACAGGGTGCCCAGAGAAGCTGTGGCTGCCCCATGCCTGGAAGTGTGCAAGGCCAGGCTGGACGGGGCTTGGAGCACCCTGGGACAGTGGGAGATGTCCCTGCCCATGGCAGGGGGTGGGATCGGAGGAGTGTTAAGGTTCCTTGCAACCATTCCACGATTCTATGATTTCATGAACACAGTTGGCACTGTGGGACAGTACTGCCAGGAGTGGAACTGCAGCAGGATGCAGGAGCTGCAGATGCCACCAGGATCAAGCCCTGATTAACCTTTTGTGTGTTTTCTTCTCTGTATTATCTCCCAGGAAAGTTTCTGAATCTGTCTTGGAGCCGTGTGCCGTGTCACTCTGGGGCAAGGGGAGCAGTTGGTGCCCTGCGGTATTTTTGTTAAGAGTCTAAAAGCTCCGTTTGGTGCTCAGATGTCCTCGTGCCTCCCAGGCAGACGCAGTTCCCACTTCCCTTCTCACCACTGCTGCAGGGAGCAGGTGATGCCCAGGAAATCCACAAAAAATACGCTTGGCAGCAGTTGGCAGCTTGTCCTTCCAACACAGCCTTACACCACGTAAATCCCTGTGCCCCTGTCAGTGGCCACCGAGCACAATTCCCTTTCCTCCAAACTTTGAACAACACCGTGGGAAAGCCCAGCTGGGATCCAGGTGGGAGAACCGCACTTTTCATTGCTCTGGCGCCTCCTGAGGGTCTCAGGGCCCTTTGGAGATGGGAACCAAGCTCCCCGTGTGTGTCACAGAGAGAGAGAAACGAGTCCAAGGTGATGCTCGGGCTCTGAGCAGAGCCCGGAGCTGGGCAGCTGTTTCCAATGTCACGAGCTCGTTCCCGGTCCCCTTTTGCTGGCACAGCCCGTGGCACTGGAATTCGCAGGGCTGGATGAGGCAGCACTGCAGCACTCGGGTATGGAAATGAGCCGATAAATAGAGCATGACCCGCCTGCGGAGCACGGGAAGGGCACTGGAGCGGCCGGTTCCTGGAGAAGGTCTGGGAGCTGATCCCTTCCTCGTGCCGAGCCGATCACCGTGGGTGATCCCCGGGGAGACGCAGAGGGAGGACAAGTGCTAACTCACAAACACGCAGGGAAACCACAAAACCAGGGGCAAACCGTCTTGTTCTTGTAAATTCTGAGCAGCTCTTTTTGGTTTGTTCTGTTTTCCCACAGCACATTTTTGTCATCAGAAAGGTCCTGAAAACTCCTAATGGCAAAATAAAAATGAAAGAGGCCGGCGTGTCACTCCTGGCACTGGGTCGGGCTCATCCCTGTGTTCAGGATCCAGCCCCGGCAGTGTTTCACCTGAGAGCTCCTCGGAGGAGGATGCCGGTGTTACCTGGCGGAAATGGGATGCTGGTGAGGCAGAGCGTGAGATCCCCAAAATCCTCTGGAGCAGTGCCACTGGCCCCAGATTTCCCAACCCACCTGCCTCCGTGGTTTGCCTGGAGCTGCAGACCTTCCTCTGCTCTAATCTGTTGAAGCTGTAACCCCGAGGGATGTCTGAGAGCGACAGCCAGAACAGCCGTGGAAGTGCGAGTGAGCTGTTCTCTGCTTTTCTCCCTCCAGGACAGCTCGGCTGCCTCCCGGGAGGTTCCTCACAGCTCCATTAGCGTCCATTAGCAGCTTCCTCTCCTTTGCCTGGCAGTGAGTGCGGTCCTGTGAAAGTTGTCATCGTGGTGGTCCCGGGGGCTGGAGCTCTCGGAGAGGCGCCAGCGCAGCCCAGCAGCCCCGGAGCTGCCCCGGCTCCGGGCAGGAAGGAACCGCGGGGGCCTCCGCTCCTTCCTTTTCCTGCAGGCTCGGACAATAGCAGGGCAAGGGCTGGGAAGAGACGAAGCAACGGAATCCCCAAATCAAAACCAAGAGTTTTAATAAAGGGGCGCCCCTTTGTTTGTCCCGTGGAGGGGTTTCAGGGCTCTGGTTCTTAACTGTGAGCTGTCCCTGCTATCAGGTTATTGTGGGTTATTATTATGGATAAAGTGGGCAAGGATGGTGAGATAGGTGAGGATCACTCAGTGCTGGAGGGCTGCCAGGGGCTGTGAGTGGGCAGGGAAGTGCTGAGGGGTGCAGCTCCCTCTCTGCAGCTCTGCAGGGACAGGCACATGCACCTTTCCATCTTACAACGGCTCAGCCCCAGTTAAATCTGTAGCAGCCTTTGAGGATCAAGCACTCTCCCAGCAGCTGTTCCCAGATTTTCCCATGCCATGGCCTTACCATCCCAGTCAGAGAGGCCTTTGCATCCCTGAGCCAAGGGCAAAGGCTGGAAAGGAAGAATTCAGGACCATGTGGGACAGGAATGGAAGGACTCATATGGAGAGCTTTGGCCAGGACAAAGAGCTGCCTCCTCACTGGGAAGTGGCCCGGCCTGGGGGCCATGGGGGGATCCAGGTGCCCTTCCCATCCTGCGGCCCTGGCAGCAGCCGGGCCAGGGCGCTGCGGGTTGGGCTGAGGGCGGGGAAGGCGGGAGCCTTTGGCCCCGCTGTGCCCGCACTGCGGCTGGGAACAGCCTCCATAAATACCAAAATGCTTTCAGCGTGACAAGTGTCAGCAGCTGTGAGTCAGCCCTTGGCACTGCCTGCAGTCACCAACCATGCTCCCATTGTCTGGGGTCCCCTGGAATGCGAGCCCACACCGGCAGTCCCGCTGCCTCCCTGGGCTGCAGACGCGGGTGAAGCAGCACCTTGTGATTCCCGACGCGGTGATGCCTGGGCTACAGGGATCCGGAGGATGCCCCTTCCCAGGAACTACTGGAGCGCTTTGTGCACGGCCAGTGTGGGACTCGGTGTGGAAAATGGATCCTGGGAGCTCATCCCAAGCCCTTCTCCCAGGAAAAATCTGGGAACAGCTGCTGGGAGAGTGCTTGATCCTCAGTCCCTCAAAGGCTGCTACAGATTTAACTGGGGCTGAGCCATTGTAAGATGGAAACGTGCATGTGCCTGTCCCTGCAGAGCTGCAGAGAGGGAGCTGCACCCCTCAGCACTTCCCTGCCCACTCACAGCCCCTGGCAGCCCTCCAGCACCGAATGATCCTCACCATCCTTGCCCACTTTATCCCGGTAAACCCAGAATAATCAGCCTATTCTTCTCCAGCCCTTTGTTGCTGCACCCATCCGGAGGCCCTCAGAACACCTTGGCTCTACCTTTCCCCTTCCTGCCGTCCCTGCTCATTCCTCCTCACCCCTGCTATTAGCAGTGAGAGCTGTAATTAACGTTCTGGCTGTGCCCAGAATCCTCTCCCTTCCCTCCTCGCAGGATTTACAGTTTTTCCGTTGAACAAATATGGGAGCAATTCCCCTGAATTGCCAATCCCTATCAGTGCTGGTGTGGGGCACCACAGCGAGAGCAAACAGAGCTGATTGTGGAGGGGAAAAGTGAGTGTGGAAAGCAATTGTTCTCCTTGAGTTCACCTTGATAACGGAGACGCCAGCTCCAAGACAAAAGCCGTTTCACAGTTCCGTGCCCAGGGGTTGCAGGAGTCTCACTCCTGAAAAAGGGAAAATTGGTGGTATTTGTTTAGAACACAGTTCAGAGGTGGGAAGGAGAGCCCAGGCAGTGTGAGAAGAGCTGGGCTTCGTTTCCTTTTCTTCTTCCACCACCGTGAAACCTCCAGCACCTCTCCTACCCTAGAGAAGAAAACTTTGCCAGGATTATTTGTTTGGAAGCTGTCAGCAGCTATAGCTCAGAGGTTAATGTCTCTCCCCTCGCCGTGCTGTCAGTGTGTGCAGAAATGCTTCTGCTGAGAGGTCACTGGAGCGCAAACAAGGACAGGTGTGATGGCTCCATCTCGCCCCATCCCCACCTGCGCACCCGCGCCGAGGGCCCAGCTGCCAGCAGGATTTAGGGCCAGCACGCCAGGTTTCTTTACAGCAGGAACAACAGGAACAGCCCAACCTTGCACTGATGGGAAACAAACCCCTGAGGATCTCCCTCTGCAGAGGAGAAGCCTCTGTATATGTGGGGACACACAAACACAAACACCTCCAGGATTTCTCCCCCTGAATTTCTCCTCCGAGAGCTCCCCCTTGCTGAGGAGCTCTGGAGGCTTCTCCCAGCACGCAGCTCCCCTGGGATAGCCAGTGGCCAGCGAGTTTGAACCAGCTTATGGATTTAATGATGAAACTGCTGCTGGCTTACTGGGGAGGGCGAGGCCTGCCCGGCAGCTCAGCCTGGGAGTGACCAGGACAGTCTCCTCCGAAAATCCCTGGGATTTAGTGCTGATAGTTACTGGAATGGCTCCAAGTGTGGGGTTTTTCTAGGCAGCATCTCCACAGCCCTGTGTCACTGATCACGTACAGATGGAGCGTGGAAGTGCTTGCTGATCCATGGCTAACATGCTCTTTGGAGGTGTCTGAGGTGTTCTGGCTCTGGCTGGCTGGGAGCAGAGCATGAGGGAGTGCCTGGAGACCAGAGGATAGAGAAACAGCTCCCAGAGGCTGCAGCAGGGGTGTCCCTGCTCCCCTGGAAACGCAGCATTACAGTTCCCACCTGGATGGCCCCAGAGCCTGTGCCTTCACACCACACTGTCCTTGTGGAGCTGGTGAGGGGCCTGGAACAGGCACTGGGACGATCCTGTGGCTCCTGAGAGCCCCAGTTTGCAGAGACCCCTCAAACAACCCAGCTGAGGGTCCCCGGGGCTCTGCTGGCAGAGGTGGCTCCAGGGGGTCTGTGATGACTCTCTGCCAGGGGATGGTGTCACTTGGCACAGGCTGAAATGTGTCTGTGGTGGGGAGCCAGGTGGCTTTGTGATTCATTCAGTGCCTGACATCAGTGTGGAATGGCTCACGGCTGGATCCGGGGTGGATTCTGGAAGCATCTTCGTAAGGAAAGTTTTGGACAATGACATCCCAGCTTCTGCCAATGGATGATGCCATGTGGGACAGCCTGTGCTGCCTTTTCCTGCCTTCCCACAGCAGCAGGGAGGTAGGTACTCCCCACGTGAGGTTTCCTCACTGGAAATGATCCATCCAAAGCTGCTCCAGGAAAAGGGCTTGCTGCTAAGGAAAGAAGAGCCCAGTCTTTGAGGTTCTGAGAGCAAAATGCACCTGCAGATGCAGGCTGTGGAGAGCTGTCCTGTGCTCCTCTGCTGCCTTTAAACCTCTGGGAAACACCCCAGAGAAATCCAAGGTGTTCGTCCTGGGGAACAGTACCTCAGCACAGCTACGTGCTGAGCATCAACATCCTTGGGGCACTGCCCCGTGGGGCAGGGAGCCTCAAGATGCCAGTTTTCTTTTGGGCTTGTCTGTAGCTCTCTGACACGTGGTCAACTACCAGTGTCACACAGCACTGGCCAAAAAAGGGGGTTCTCTCCGTGCTCCACCCCCACAGCCAGGTAATTCCTGGTGGGAGGCAGCAGGAACCACCTGGTGCTGCCACTTCGGCTCTGCCCGTGCAGGGCAGCAGCGGGGCCTCATCCTGTCTCCTTGACGTCAGTGGTTTTCCCCTCGCAGCGCCCGGCGTGTGCAGGCACAGACCCGGAGCTGCGCTCAGCCCTGCCCACCCCTCTGGCACGTTCCGGGCCAGCACCGCTGCTCCTCCATTCCCTCCTGCACAGACACAGCTGCCAGCTCGGGACACCCCGCCAGCCCCACCGCAGGGCATCGGGACACGCAGCTTTCCCTGTCTTTTCCCTGGCTCCCCACCGGCTGTGACAGGTCACCGATGCTTCCACGCATGATGCGACTTCCCTGGAGCCTTGCACTTTCGGACTGTGGAAACCGTAACTGTGAGGTCTAGGAAACAAAAGGTCCTTTCTCACTGAGAGGAGGCTGATTAACACCCCCTCAGGGGAGCCGAAGGGCCTCGTCACCCTTCTGAGTAAATGTGTTTTGTTGTTCCACGAAAAGGGTGACTCACCTGGCGGGGCTTCGGAAGCCGTGAGGTCCCTGCAGCCGCACGTGGCTGTTACAGGAGCCCCGCGGTAACCGGGTCCAGAGGAGATGTGAGGGGCTGTCCCTGCCCCGGCAACAGCCCCTCCTCGGGTCCCCAAATGCCGAGGAGCTCAACCCCCCCAGTGCTGAATGCTCCGGGCTCCGCAGAGCAGAGCAGTGCTGGACACGCTGCCCACCAGCTCCCACACCAAAGGAAGGGGAGGGGGTCCCTGGGGGTGTTTGGATGTGGCAACAGGACCCAGTTGCAGACCCTTGGGATCTTCTCCCCTGCCCTGTGCCACTGATCGAGTACAAGGCAGGTCAGGAACCCCTCAGAGGGTTCCTTGGGAGCGGCCCAGACCTGCTCTGCTTACACCAGCTGTGCCATCAATCCCCGGAATGCCACAGCCCTTTGTGGATTTTTCAGGCAGGTATTGTGGCACTTAACATGTTTCCTTCATTTTCGAAGGCCCCAGAGGAAGGAGGAACTATGGAGGAGTGAGGAGAAGAGGAGGAAGGAGGAAGATAGAAGCAGTCTGCTTCCTGCCCAGACTTACTGCTCGATCAACTTCCCGGGACACTTCTGAAGTGCTGGACATGGTTTCACATCGCTTCATCTATGTCAGACTCCTGGAAGGTTTTCCAGAGCCAGTAGCAGGAGGGAGTAGATGTCAGTGGCAACTCAGGACATGGGGCAGAGCAGCTGCTTGGGCCAACTCACGCGTTTTATTTGTTCTTTTTTTAGCTGCAGGTTAATACTTTGTCCTTTATGAGCACGTCCTGGGTAGGGCCATGCCTGGAGAAATCTGCTCTGCACAGACAGGTCGGGTTTAGCCAAGGAAAGAAGAGGCAGAGGAGGTACCAGCAGAGGGGTCACAGAGGATTCTGCCACGGACGCTGCCAAGAGGGGTTCCCGCGGTGAAGAAGGACCTGGAGGACAATCCCTTGTCCCAGCCCTTCTGTGTGGCCCAAACATCTCAGCCCCAAGGTCTCCCACCTTGCCCTCCACATCCTGCAGCCCCTGGAGCCACTCCGTGGATCACCTCACCTCGCACAGGAACCAAGCCCTCAGTTCCAAGCAGAGGTGACAAAGAGAGGGATGTTTCATCCTTTTCTCTTCGTTTGCACAGGTGCACTCTCCAGGGAAGCACTCCCAAGTCTTATTCATAACCAATATTTGTTCCTCGGAAAATGTTCTTTTATGTTGGGTCCCTCATCCGTGTCTGGGCGTTTATTTTGCTCAAATCCCAGAAACAAGGAACCACACATTTGCAACCCTGAAGTAGGGACCCCATGGCTCTCTGCCTCTCTTGTTCTTCCTCCAGCCTGTCCTGTGGCCGCTCCAGTTTTCCTTGGCCATTTCCAGCTGTGAGCAGAGTGCTCTCCCCAGTCAGTCTCTCACTCCTCCTCATTTCCCTCTGCTTTCTTCTGGGAACAGAAAAGTGGCATTAACTCACTGCTGACCACCCCATCCCACCTCAGAGGAGATGTGCTACCGTGGTCTTGCCCACCTGCACACCTCTATCACCATTTACAAAGTTTAGGGATACGTTGTTTGTTAATAATGTTTAGGGCCTTCAGGGTGGGAAAATCCAGGATGACGCAGAGGCTTGTTCCTGGTGAGATTTTCACTGCAGGATAAGTTCACCTGCACAAGTGACTGGCATGTGGTTCTCACAGGCATTGCTGCTTCAATCCAAAACCTCTGCAGTAAATTCAGTGTAACCTGGGTTCTAACAGGGGTAACAGAGACCTGATGTAAGATTTTTACACCTGTGTGACACAGATTCAGGGCCAGGGCAGAACACCCAACCCAGGTTGTCCCTGCTGCGTGGACAACCTTCTCTGCACCCCATTAATTTTTCCCTGCTGATCTTCTGTGGATACAGAGAGCACAAAGAAAATGTAACAGCTTGGCCAAAGAGCCACTGAATTCCTTGGCCTCACTGCAGAACCAGCAACGTCAAAGCCAGAGGTGAATGATGTTTTTTTCTGAGGGGTCTTGCAATGTCTCTGCATTTGTTTCAGCACTGGGGAGGAGTTTGACAGCCCTGCTACAAACAAACCATTTTCTATAGCAGCTGCTCCTCCAGGCCATCTCCTCATGCCTTGCACAACACAGACAGAAAAGCAGAGAGAAAAGACAGAAAAGCAGCGTTAGAGCAGCACAAGAATTGCAATTTGGCTTCCTAAGTGCCAGCAGCAGTAACATCCCACTGCCTTGTCAGGGAATTGCATCACTCCAGCACACAGAGGCCTCTTCAGCCTGAGGCCAACACAGGATGTGAACGCAGAGCAAACAGCTTTGCACTGATTTCTGGGTTGCTGAGCACATTGATGTCAGCAGAAGGTGACAGTGGGAGGTGACAGTGGAGGTGTCAGGGCCTTGCTTTGGGGAGGCCACTCCGGCTCCACAGGTGAGTCCCACCCAGTCCCACCAGGTGAGCCAGGTGCTGGCTGGAGCTGGGTGCTGGGATGGGGTGGCACAGCACAGGGCCACTTGGAGATTATTTTTCCAGAGGAGGTGCTTAGCCCTGAACAGATTTTATCCTGCTGAGCTTCCCAGGGCTGTGAACAGAGTTGAAGCCTGTGTGTGCTCAGAGCTGGCTGCAAACAATGGGACGAGAGTGTGGAGACACCTTGTTCTAGTGCCAAACCCTCCCTCTCCCCACGGCCCTGGTGCTTCCCTGTCCTTTATAACCACCTGAGCACCCCAGGAGAGAGAAGATGCTCAGCTTGAAGGACCCAAAGCAGGTCCTGGTTCCTCAGTGTTACTCCTCGTTGGCTCCTTCCAGCTGGAGTCAGGCTGATGTGTGTGTCATACTGAACATCCTCCAGGTTAGAAATTCCATCTGTCAAGGACCTCATCCAGGTGAATTTTACCAGCCAGGAAAAGGAAAGCTGCCGGGAAATCACTCCCACTGCAATCCCACAGCCATTCCAGATGGAAAGGGGCTGTGCTGGCCATGTCAAACTGTTTGCCCAGGGATGTAAGGACAGGAAAAAACAATGGCTGGTAATAAATGAAACATTGCAAAGATTGTAAAGTGAGATGAAGGAATTTAGGGCAGGGAGTTTATATGACCTATTTCCTGATAAAATCAGACATTTCAAAGTGTCCCTTCACAGTGTGGCAACACTGCAACGAGCCCAAGGCATTTATGGGCAGCAGAATAGGCAGTTTCCTTGAAAAAGGATATTTCAGAGACATGGTTTTAAAGGTTGCTCCATGGCTCTGTGCCCACTGACACTGGAAGAAACCCTTGAGCCAAAATGTACAGCAATCCCGAAGGATGCTTGGGGGTTGTTTATAATCCCCTGTTCCCAATGTGGGAATGCTGAGTGCAGCAGTCAGGCCTGTCTTCTCTGGACTGGACACTGCAAACACGTGTTAAGAGACGTGGTTACCTTTCAGTATGTTTTTCAATCTTCTCCCTGTTATATACCAGGGATAACAGCCCAGGGATGACGGCGTGGGCAGACCCTTGGAAGGCAGCAGATGCCCTTTAACCAGACTGATGATAAGGCCTTTCCCTTTGAACCAATCTCCCTCCTTAAGGCAGCACCTTTGCCACGAGGCAGTGACACAGGACAGGCTGGCCCTTCGTCTACTGCTCCTCCCAGAAATGGGTCCGTGGTGGCTGCAGCACTCAGGAGCAGCTGGTACCTCTGGAAAGAAGCAGAAGGAACTCAACTCCAATGCTCCAGCTGGAGAGGAGTCTGTGCTTGTTGTTCCCTCTCCGTTTATTGTCACAGCTGACAGCCGAGGCTCGGAGAGGCTGAGGCACAGTCCCCGTCAGTCCTGCCCCACCAACAGTGCCACGGCTGAGGCTGCCCGGGGGCTGCTGCTGCCCGGGGGCTGCGGGGGCAGGCACAGCCCTTGGCAGCGGTGGCACCGACTGCTCACCTGCCCCAAGCGGGTTACCTTGCTCTTCTCCTGCTGAAAGCCGTCCCTGGTGGCAGCTCTCTGCCTCCAGCCCTGCCGTGCCGGGTGCTCCGGGGGCAGCCTGGCCCCTCGCCAGCCCTGCGCTGCCCCGGCTCCTGCCCCAAACCCGGCGTCTGGGTCTTCCCTCTTGCACCACACCTGCGGGACACGGAGGGGCGGTGAAGCTCGGCCCAGGTGGGAGGGACCGGGCTCCGGTTAAATCCAAGCTCCCAGAGAACCCGGTCCTTGCACAGACCCACCCTTGTGGTTTATGAGCTCCAGGTGCTGGAGGTGCTGCAGCGGAGCCGCGCAGGAGTGGGGACGAGCCGCTGCAGCCCAGGTACCTCCGAGTGCTGATTCCCAGGGCCATCTCTGCCTTTGCCATGCCTCTTCCAAGTCCTTTTTTCCCTCCAGTTCTCATGCTAATGCTGCGTGCAGTTCGTATCAGTTCTTCCCTTCCATCGCTCCTCTTGCTGCTGCTTTGCATTTAGCTGGGGATTATTCTTGTGCCTTGGGAGGAATCTGCTGCAGGGATCTCAAATAAGCCAAGATGTGGTTGTTCCTGCCCCAGCAGTGCCGCCGGTGGGCAGAGACTGAGCGGTGGTGATCCAGGGTGGGGAAGGCTGCTGGATAATGCTGGGAGCAATGGTGTGGAATGACGCATATTGCTCCAGCTAAGGTTCTGAGGTTTTCTCAGTAGTCCATGGAGTTTATGACATGAGCAATTACCTTTCTTACCCTTTTGAAGCCTATTTAAGATTTCCAGTGGTGTTTGTTGTCTGTGCATGTGTCTAAGTGAGTGTTTCCTCCACTGCCTCCAGCGAGCTCAGCTGAGGTGACGTGGCTGGGATTGTGTTCCAGTGTCTCCTTCCTCCCTGTGGGAGGCTGTGGTGTGGGAATTGTGGAGAGTTCAAGGCCACGTGGGAGCAGAAGTGTCAGTGGCTGAGGCAGAGGTTTGTGTGGGGCTCCGAGCCACTCAGGGTGTTGTGGTACCACCAAACCTTCTTAAGCCACCAGCAGCCAGGGAGGTCAAAGCGCTGGGAATGGGGTCAGTAACAAAAATGCTGTGAAACCAAACCCAGGTTTTGGGCCTCCATCCTTGTGTCGGAGGAGAGGGAGCATCGGGAGGATGGCACAGAAGCTGTGCAGCCAGGGCTCCAGGCGGGAGCGCTCGGATCTGGTGCTGGTGTAGGTGGATGCATTGGGAGGAAAATGGAGTCTGAGGAGGGGAGGAAAAGAATCTAGTCCCACCTCTACTGCTTGGACCCAAGGGAAGAGCGTGAAGCACGTTCTGGTGCTTCACGAGGTTTCAAGGCCTGGGTGCAGCGCTGTGCACTGCAGGGGATGTGCCCAGGCCACCACGGATGTTCAGGGCCCTTCTGAAGGACCTGCAGTGTGCAGAGCCCCCCGTGCAGCAGCTCCTGTTCTCTCCCTCCCCTTGGCACCCTTGAAATGCAGGGAAACAGCCTCTTATGCTGCAGATTCCTCTGTCTAATGCTGCCTAGTGAGTCCCACAAGGGCTGGAGGGACATGTTCCCATGGTCTCAGAGAAGAAATATCCTGGCTGGTGCTCCAAGGAGCTTGTTAGTGTCTGTTCCTGTAACTCATCTCAAGCATTCTTAGGATTTGCTAATTTAGCCTATATTTAGACAGACACCCTGTTCTAGAGACACTCTTGTCCCTGAGCCTCTCATGTCAACTGCTCACCCACAAAGAGGGGAGGGGAACCTTCTCCTGGCTGTGCTGGGACCTCTCTTGGAAATGGGGACCAGGCTCTGTGCTGATCTTGTACCCAGAGAAGCTCTTGCCAGAGGGGAAGGAGCTGTCCCAGGAGAGGAAAAGGCTGTGAGGCAGTGGGAGGGGGAGCTGCTGGAGCAGCGATTTCAACATTCTTAATAACCCGCCTCTTCCAAAACCCTGGAGACCTTTCCAGAAGCCTGAAATGTTGCTAAACATGGGGGGCGGTCCGCAGGGGGCTCTCTGGGGGTGGGTGGCTCCTGCTGTGGATGCTCTCGGCTTGCACTGGAGGGTTTCTCGCTGCCCCACCAAAACATCCTGCCCTGGCACTGGTCACGCAGCTCCGGGGGCTGCTCAGACACCAAGATGCTGTCGGCTATTTCATAAACGCTTCTTCTTCTTGCTGCTGAGATCCCTAATTGCTCATGTCTGAGCGAGGGAGGAGGCTCTGACAGACACCGCTTCTGCCCCGGCGTGGGAGGGCAGCCCCTCCTCGGGCACCAGGTGCTGGAACACCCCGGAGCTGGGGTATATTAATATCTGCCATGTGATACCGCAGCTCTCCCTGCTCTGCAGGGAAAACACAGCATAACCATGGGAACTTCTCTCCTCAACCCCCTCAGCACGCCCCTCTAATCCAGGCAAGCCGCCCGCAGCCCTCGCAGTGATTAAACGGTGCGTAATGAGCTCTGGAAATCCTGGGTGTCCCAGCAGTTCCCTCTGCCCTTCCTGGCGAGGGGATGTGTAACAGGCTTGTCATCGGGAGGCTCCCAGGGCTCACGTTGCAAGGAAAAACAAGCAGACTTGGCAGCTGGCTGAGCTGTTTTGGGGTCTGCGCAGACAGGGAGCGAGCCTGTGTCCCGGCTCGTATGTCTGAGCTCCAAATAACCGCGCTGGGACACCCAGCGTGCAGCTGCCGGCGCTGCTGCGGGGCAGCGCTGCCAGCTCTGCCCTTACCCTGCCCGAGCTGGTGCCAGGGCTGGGGGATCCCACCGGGCTCCCTGAGCTCCCGCAGACGAAGCGGGAGGGACTTTGCTCTGCGTGGATCCCCGGGCTCGGCCCGTGTGGCGTGGCGGGGCTGAGCCGTGCCCGGCGGGCGGTTATCGAGCAGCCGGGGTGTGCCGGCACAGCCCTGGCTCCAGGGCACCCGGCTTCTCCCAGCCGCGCCCAGGAGCGCCCTGCAGCTCTCCAAACCCAGCACCCACCTCCTGCCCCGCGCGGGTGCTCCAGTCCCAGTCCTGACACCCCGAGCCCAGCTCCTTTTCCTGCCCAGGGGAGCTGCCTGCCAAGCTGGGCTGGAGCAGAGCTGGGCTTACCGGGCTGAGCTGCAGCTCCAGCCCCACAAGCTGGGTCTCCTGGTGCAGCAGGCAGCTCCCTCACTCAGGACATTTCTAAAAGTGTCCATCTGCATCTGAAATCTGTGACTTGTCCCCTTCTGCTTAGGGAGAGTTGTGTTCCACAGTCTGCTTCCAGTAGCAGAAACTCTGTAATTTCCAGTCTGGGTGTGTTTGTGCCAGCTTATTTCCATCTCTTTTTGTGCTAGCCTTGACTTAGCTGAGACAACAGAGCTCCTTCCCCGGAATTTCCACACAGCCAGCAGATCTCCCAGCCCTGGCTGAACCAGCCAGTCCAGGCATGGCTGCAGTGCTGGGGTTCCCTCTGCCAGGGCTGCCCTGATTCTGTCACAGAGCTCACTCTGCTGCTGCCACAGAGCCCAGGGCATCGCTCACGGCACGGTGGGGGATGTGTGTGATACCTGTGCCCGTGCCTGGCCTCTCTCCCCTGCCTGAGGGGCACAGCCAGACCCTGCCCAGCCCTCGCTGGGCCTGTGCATGGAGACACTGCCATTCCCAGTGGCTCTTGGAAGTCCTGATGTCTGTGGGCAGCGTTTGCCTGTCTCACAGCTGTGCCACGCTGGTGGCCAGCAGCCACCCTGGGATTCCCCTCCTTCACCTCAGCCCTTCTGTTTTGCTCCTGCAAGCAGAAGAGCCCACAGCCGAGGCTCAAAATTCCTGTGAGGAGCCGGGGAGACCTTTCACTTCAACACAGAGAAGAGAAGGGAGGAGAAATGAGGTTTGGAGGCTAATTCTGGCAGCATTACACATGAGAAAGATCAAAAACTCAGGGCAGGAGTACAAGAAAGGAGGGAAGCTGTTGCGTGCATGCTCCTGGAAGCCCCAACAGCCCTGGTTCATGCATCCTGCACGTTATTTCTGTACCTACTTAAATTAAAACCAGCCTTGTCTTGCGGATGCTGACTGGAGCCAGGCAGTTCTTCTCCCCAGGGGAGAATCCAATTTTCACTCCATCTCGCTTGTGTTTTTGACCTGGAATGACTCTTCTTTTTATATTTAACAAACGCTCCCTCCGAGCCTTGTACTGCACCGCACTTCTCACGCCGAGCCAGCAGCGTTGTGGCACACGGTGCCCCAAGGCAGGAGACCTTGGGTGGTTTCCCAAGGTGGGCATCTGCTGACCTGGGCTCTGACCACCCCCCAGCAGAGCCGTGCTGTGACCCGACTGGAGGTGACAAGCGCTTCGTGGGCAGAGCCCTGGCACGGCCAGCCCAGCTGCTGTGGGGAAGGGGGGCTGGGTCCCAGCCCGCTGCTGTATCCACTGTGCCCTGGGGCTGGGGTCTGGAAATGCCAAGGAAGAGCCACGTGCTGGTGCTGGCCGTGGCACAGCCAGTGGGGAGGGCACCGTGGGCTGTGGCACTGCTGCAGTCAGAGGAGGGGCCCTGCTACCTGCAGCCCCTCACCCACCTGCCCCCCAGTTTCTGACAGATCCCTTCACAGCTGGTTCTCCATAGGAACCACCGGCTCCAGACTCAGTCCCTCTCCTCTGGGAACTGGGGCAGACCTGGCTCCAACAGCACAGCCCCAAATTCCCAGAGGTTCCCACCTCTAAGATTAATTAGCAACAATTCAGAGCTGCCTTGGATCTGTCTAATTCAGGCTCCAGAGGTGCTTCCCTTCCTGCAGCACAGCCCTGCTCCCAAGCCATTCCTGTGCCATTCCTGCAAATAAAACCTCTCAGAGGCTCAGGAGACACCGCGGGGGCAGGGCTGGCAGCAAGGTAAATGGGGCTGAGGTATTTATTCACTCCTGCAGCCCTCCGTGCTCTCGGAAGCCCCGGAGAGGGCTTTACCTGCCGTGACTCGCCCGGGGCCGGGTGCTGACAGCAGCACCAGACGGCAGCGATGTTTTGCTTCTAATTCCCTACGCTTCACGAGCCCGGGGTATCCCGAGTGTCTCTCCAGCAAGACGTGGGGCTGCTCTCGGGTTATATAACTCATCCAGGGCACAGCTGCCCTGTTCGGAGCCGCCCTCCGTACCTGCTCTCAACACCTGGCGGGGCAATTAGTCACCGATTACAGACGGTGACGCAGGGCACCAGCCCAGCTCCTGCCCGCGCCCACGGGGCTCAGGGACCGGCTGCCTCGGAGCAACGTGTCTCGTTCCTAATCCTGTGACTCCATCGTTAATCAGCCCAGGATAAGCGAGTAAATAAGTCCGTCACTGGAGACTGGTGCAGGACAGGACAAATATTTTACGAAGTGTGCCCCTCCGTTTGTGAGAGTCACGCACCAAATCCACTCAGGATGTGGAGAGGGAGCCCTGCGCTGCGGGATTAACTCCTGCCAGCAAACCTTTGGCTCTGGATCTCTGGATAGCCCCTGGTCCCCACGAGTGCTGTCCTCCTCAGGGACCAGAGAGGACAGTGTGGTGCCAGCACGGGGAATGTGCTGGGCCTGGATGTCCCCAACACGGAGACGCTGGGCTTGGCTGCCACAGTGGGTACGGAGGGGGACGGGGTTGTTGTCCTCATCCCAAGCCGAAGCAGTGAGGGTCCCTCTGTGTTTGGTGCCAGCACGTTGCTGAGGGCCAGCTCCCGCCAAGCAGGAGGAAAGCAGCAGCTGGGGGAACCCCATTTGATTGCTGGTGCAGCAGCACAACTCCCCCACCTCCAAACAGCGCCCCAAGGCCCTTCTTCCCAGACCCCTGAGGGAAGCCGACCTCATTCCATAGGGGTTTATGAAAGGGAATAAAAAAATACTTCCCTCCTAAAGCGAAGCCAGAGAGTATTCAAAATGTATCTGCAGTCAGATTCCTCGAGCAGCACCACGACTGAGGCCACAGCCACGTCCGCAGGCTTCCAGACTCACGTTGTACCAGGAAAATAAAATCCTGGATTAGCTGTACACCCACTTGCAGGACACTGCCCTGGCAGGCAGCTCCGGCTCTCTGCCCTGCAGGCCTCCATGCTTGCTGGCTGCCCTTGGATGGCTCCCGAGGGTCAGGGTCCCATGGGAAGGCTGTTAGAGCCTTCATTTCATTCTTAATCCAGAAAATTAGCAAATAAAAGCAGGATTCCATTTTAGGCCTTTGAATCCTGAAAAGCTGTTGCCAATGAGACTTTCATGTGCTTGCCCGGCTGCTGCTGTGGCACCGGGAGCAGAGGCTGGAGGGGGTGGAAAAGCAGGACAGGGTGACTTGTTTTCATATGAGCTGAATTCCAGCTTTCACTCCAAATCCCCGTTTTTATAGACTTTTCCGCTGAAGTCTGCTCCTGCCCGGGGCATGCCTGTGTAACCGCTCCTCTCTGCATTCCTCAGATTCTTATTCCGCTGGAGACTGGATTGAAGACGGGGTCTGAGGTCCCTGGTGGAGGAAGGAGGCGAGGAGGAGGAGAAGGAGGAGGTTTCCCTTGGCCTCTTAAGCTGTGAAACCGGAAAACCAAACCATGTCACAGGTCATAGAATCCCACGTGTTGCGTGTTGGACAGACTGTGTGTATTTCCTCGCCGGAGGAAAGCAAGAGCCTGCACCCAGCGGGGTATCCAGGCAAGTACGTCTACTACTCCACGGAGGCCTGGGCTGACCCCCCCTCCATGGTGCACCCCAAGGGTCGCCTGCTGCCCAGCGGGAGAGCGTACGGAGCCCAGCCCGTGTCGGAGCACGTGGCTGCTCACACGCAGGGGAAGGGGCAGCAGAATTTCCCCTTGGAGAGACCCCCTGCCCCGTGCCAGCCAAAGGAGGAGGAGAACGCCAGCTTGGATCCTGAGGCTCAGCCGATGTCTCCCTCCCTGGACATAACCATAGAGACTCTCAACCAGATGATCCTAGAAATCGACCCGACCTTCCAGCCGCTGCCCTACAGGCCGGTGAAGGACGCAGGCCAGCCTGCTGCTCAGGCTGACACCGAGACCACCAAGAAGCCGGACCTGGAGGCAATAGGTGAGGCAAAGGCAGCGCTGGGGCTGTGGAGCCGGCAAAGCTCCCGTCTGCTGAAAACCCTCTGCCAGAGCCTGGGGTACACACCTGTCCCCTGGACCCGCACAAGGTCCTGGGCAGGCTGGAAATGGGCATCAGGGACGTTCCTCACTGTCCCCAGTGGGATCAGCATGGGGGACTGTGTCCTGATGTCAGGGTTCCACAGGAAGGAGCAGGACAGGCTGCGTATCCAAGCTCTGCCTAACTCCGGTGTTTCCATGGCCCTGGTCTGATCACTGCTGACATATCTTCTGTCCAGCCAGTTCAAAGGGATCCAGAAGGGAACAGGGAGAACAGCCTTTAGTTCTACCTGATATTCATTTCCCTGTGTTTGGAGAAAACAGTTCTCATTACAAATGGGACTTGCAGCTCTTGGAAAACTTCTAATCCCAGTTGTTTCCACCAGTGACTGGCCCTGGGCTCGGGGTGCCATGTGAGGACCCTGCTCCCCTCAAGGGCAGCAGAGCCTTTCCCAGGGTCACACTTGACCTGTGGGAGCACATGGATGTGCAGCCAGATTTCCATCGCCCTGGGCTAAGGTATCGAGTGTTGCACAACCATCCCATTTAAGTGTTCCCAATTCTTTTGCCAGGGAAATTCTTTTTCCAGGGCTTGTGCACTCCTTGGGCAGCATACCTGGCATAGGCAAGGCACCAGCAGCGCATACCAGCCCCGGCTCTGCTCACGAGTGCCTTACGTGAACCCTTGTGCAACTCTTCCCTGTCATCCCTGCAATTCAAGCTCTGATCTGTGAGCTGCTCCTGATCCAAGTATTCCTGCCTGGGCTCTTCTGCTCGTTTAGGTGTTCAGCCCCCTGTGCATGGGTCAGCCCCAGCACGAAGGGAGCTGGCACTGCTGACAGGACAGGTCTAGGGTGGTCCGGGTGCCTCAAGTCTCACTGCTTCCCAAAAGCCTTATTGCCCATCCCTGTCTTTACACACGGAAGTACCGTGACAATCTGTCCCCAGGCCTCTTTCCACAGGCAGGTCAAATGTGAAGATGTTAAAGGCAAGAAAAAAATTCAGTTCTCCCTGAGCCCTCGTGCAAACATGAGGATGGCGGGGCTGGAGGAGGATGAGGTGGGTGTGAGGGTCCTGGCCTGCAGCAGGGCACCAGCGCTGCGGGAGCCAGGCAGTTCCAGAGCAGACAGTGTCCCTGCTTCCTGCTGGGATGGACAGGGCGGCCTTGCAGATAAAATACCGTGCCAAAGTGCAGATTCAGCTCAGGCTGCGCAGTGCCTGACCCACTCCACTGCCCCCCTTCAGGCATCACTCAGGGGCTGGAGCCCCAAGCAGCTCCGCAGGTAACATGCCAGTGGTTCGGAGAATCTGGCTCCAAGTGTGGAACTGAACTTCTGGAAAGCTGAATTCAGTGGGAAAAGCCTTACTTCAGCTTTCATTTTCTTTTAACAGCTCTTGGTTTTTACACAAACTTCCTCCCACAGTGCAGAGTCCCTGTTCACTCACTTCCTCCTGCTCCAGCCCTGCAACCTGTGCCCTGCTGTGAGGGTGGCAGGGACTGAGGGTGCCCAGAGAGGCGAGAGGAGCCTGTTCTTGTCTTGTCTAGGGGAGACCATGAGGAAGCTTTAAACATGGCACTCGATCCTGGTGGGTCCCTTCCAACTCAGCATATTCTGTGATTCCATGAAATGCTGCAGCGACAGGAGATGTATTCATGAGAGTCACTATTCCCTCTGGATCCTGCTCCTTCCTAGAGGAGAGGAGAAAGGAGATCTCGGATCTTGGCTTACGTGACATCTGGGCTCCGTGATTGCGGCACTTTTGCCACTCCTTGGTGCTGGAGAACTTGCCAAGGTCTTGAGTAAATATTTGAGGTTTAACCACAGGTGATAAGAGGAGCAAAGGCAGAGAAGGAGGAGGTAAAAGGCCTCATGAGCCTGGTGCACAGATGCTTGCCAGTTCCTTAAAGGACAATTAAAATCCCCATTTCTCTCTCCTTTTGAGGAGACATTGACAAAAAGCATCCGGCCAGGAGCTCACTGAAGGGGATTGTGCACTCATACCAGGACACGTGGCCGTGGAGCTACTCTGAGGCCGGGCACTGGAGGAGCTGCTGCTGGCAAGGCTCTGGTTCTGGCTCTGTCCTGCCATGGCCCAGCTGGATCCCCACTGGGCACCAGCCCTCCTGGCTCACCCAGTGCCTCCCTGGTGCTCGTGGCTGGCCGTGTTTATCCAATCCCATGCTGGGACTGGCACAGAGAAGGGGCTCAGGGAGTAACTTCTGTACAGACCCGTGCTTTTCCTGCTCATCCAGCTCCGTGCCCCAGAGCTCTGGCTGTTCCCTGCAGTAGCCAGGGCCACCAGCTCCCACACAGCAGGACCTGCCACACCCTGGCCAGGGAGCTCAGGGCTGTCAGAGCAGTTTGTCTTTGCTGCAGCAAAAAGGTTTTTCCCTCTCTGAGAAACATCTTTGAGAAGGGGAACTTTCCTGAACTCCATGGCAGGGCAAGAACCAGGCACTGAAAGCAAAGCTGGGCACGTCCAGACTGGAAGGGAGGGGCACACCTCTGGCACTGGAGTGATTAACCACCGGAGCAGCTTCCCTGGGATGTGATGGATCTGCCATCACTGCAAGCGCTCAGATCGACTCTGAGGGTCTCTTGCTAAAAGGCCTCTTCCAGCTCAGCCAGAAATGCTGGCTTTGTCCAAGGAAGCCAGGACCTGACGTGCATCAGGCACCGCTGGTCCTGGCCGTGAGGTTCTGCTGAGGGTCTTGGACAAGAGCTGCTCTGTCAGGTGTGTTCCCGTGTCACTGATGGCAAGTGGGGGGCTGGAGACGCCTGGCTCTGAGCATGAAAGGAAGAGAAGGAAGAATCCCACAGCAGGACACAGGCACAGAAACTGCCTTGGAAGTTACTTTTCCAGAGAGATTTGTGCAGGGTGGGAGAAGGGAGGAGGGAGCAGCCAGCCCCTGCCTGGGTCTGTGCTTGCTGCTGGCATGGCTGGTGCTGTAGTGGGCACCGAGAGTGCTGTAACTGCCCCTGGCCCACGTGGGTTTCCTCTGCCTCGCTGCCACAGTGTGGATGGAAGTCCAGCTGTACCTGGGGCCAGGTGACATCCCCCTGCTCCTCTGCCCAGTCCCCTCCCAGGGTGTGCAGGGCCACCCTCCGAACCTGACATCATCCCGCAGGGAGCAGCCAGATGTTTTTCTCTTGAGTCAGGTACAAACAGAGCAGCTGCTGGAGGGAACACCCGCCTCTGGCTGCAGGTCTCGGCAGGTCCTGGCTGGGTAATGCTGGCGAGGGGGGTCTGAGCAGCCAGACATGACCGCACGTAACCCCCTTCCCTGGGAGCCTGCCAGCACTAGGGGGGTCGCTGCACCTTGGGATCCGTGAGGAATCAGCCCTCACAGGGTCTCAACAAAGAGTAGTGCTGGACCCCCAGCCCTGCAGAGGGGGAGCCAAAATTCACAGCAGGAAGAACGGACACGGGTTCCTCACGGCGCTTTGCTGAGGAACCCGGCTTGCACACCAGATCCTTCACGACCTCCTCTCTCTCCCTGCAGACATCAAGTACATAGAGCTGACACCGGGCAGAGCCACGGGGCCCGACCTGCCACAGGGCTCCCCCAGCCCTTCGGGCACCCCCTTCTCCAGGTCCCCCCAGGCCAACAGCTTCCTGCCCCAAAAAGGGGCACTCGGAGGCAAATACAGCACCGGTGACAGCGTGGTTTTCTCAAGCCCACCCGGACCCTCGAGCCCCCAGTCAGCCGCCCTGAGCTGCAGCAAAGCATCCGAGAGCACCAGCGCGCCCCGGCAGTGCCTGGCGGGACACACGGACACCGTCCCCTACAGCCCCGGGGCCCTCGGCACCCCCCCAGGCGCTGACAATCTGCTGAAGCCCGTGCACGTGTTGAGGGCCCAGCAGAGGGGCAGCTGGGTGTCCCAGCTCTCCACGAGCCCCGGCTCTGACACCAGCTACATCCTGGGCAGGTAAATGCCACCTGTGCCCGGTGGAAGGGGCACAGGGCGGTACCCCGAGCCCCTCATTCCTTGGGCTGGGAGGTGGTGCCCTGCGGGGCTGGCGCGGCCCATGGGGTGGTCTCTGTGCGTGAACAACCCCCCGATCTCTGCTCTGTCTCCCTCCTGCAGCAGCACCCACTCGCTCCACAACGAGGACTCGGATGCTTCTGCCGCTGCCTGCCCGTCCCCCAGCAGCTCCCTGGGCAGCCCCTGCTCCCCTTCCTCTGGCATCGTGTCCCACTCCAGGGAAGCTCTTGGCCAGAGCCCCTCACAGCCCTGGGCAGGCACCTCCCTGGTCCAGAAGGGCCAGGCCAGCAGCTGCCCCCCCTCCATCCTCACCTCCGCGGCCGACATCCCGGTGCTGCTGGTGAATGGGTGCCTGGAACAAGGAGATGGACCCCCCCGGCTGGCCAAAGTCCCCCCCAGCTCTGCCACGCAGCCCCCCCTGCCCGGCTGCAGCCCGGCCTCGAGGCTCGGTGTCCTCAACAACGCCGTGTCAGCGCCAGCGCTCAGCTGCCTCTCGGACAGTGAGTCACGGGGCAGGGCGGGGAGGAGCTGCAGAATCCCAAAAGCCGCTGGGAAACGGGGAGCAAACCCCATTTTCCCTCTGGTTTAGCTGTGGATTACAGACACAAAGGATGAGAGGTGCTTGCTGGAGCTCCTTGCTGCGTCTCCCCGTGGTCCAGATGGTCTCTAGGTCGTGGCTGGTGACCGTGGATTAGCCACAGCCTTCTGCCCGCTGGTGTCCTGGGGCATGGGCTCAGCAGGCAGGAATGCTCTGCTCCCTCGAAGAGATGCAGATGCACCTATTTATAATACCTGAGAATGAGAAACCTCATTCTGTCCTGCTTGTTTGCAGACCCAGACCGGGTCGGGAGGAGGGGTTGGGGTTCTTGTTTGCTCTGAGGACACCAAAAGGTACCAGGGTTCACAAGGTCCCTCATTCAAGGGCAAACACTGGGGCTATTGTTCTCTGGAGGAGATGAGCAGAGGCAGCTCTCGGGGCAGAGGGTTTTAATTGGGATCCTTGTGGGAATAGCAAGAGGGTGTGTAGGTCAGATCCTGGTGTAAACCCCATGGTCCAGTGGATTGTGCAGGGCTGGGCAGGCTGGCACTGCCAGGGGATTCCATGTGACCCTCTCTGCACTGCATCACAGCCTGCCAAGAGAGATAATTACATGGAGAATGAGCTCTTTGGAGGAGTGGGGAGGAAAGGATTCAAAAGGATTGAAAAAACCTTCATCCCTGGCCAGCCTGGGAGAGAAATGCCTTTGCTGGGCTCTGCCATCTGCGGAGGTCCTTCAGGTTCCTGCTGGCCTTGACATCCTGTGGTCTCTTGCAGGTCCCCCCAGGGCTGGGCAGCCCACCATGAAGTTTGTGATGGACACGTCAAAATACTGGTTCAAGCCAAGCATCAGCAGGGACCAAGGTGAGGCAGGGAAGGCTCTGCGGGTGTGGCCCCACCTCGGGCTCCAGCCTGTCCCTGGAGCTCACCGATGTCCCTGTGGGGGCTCAGTGGGGGCAAACCAAAGCCTATGAGGGGCTGATGGGTGTGGAGGGACCCTCTCACAGGTTGAGGGGGGTGGCACAGAAGCAAGGGCTGTGCCACGGCCCCTCTGTGCCCTCCAAATCCAGCAAAGCTTCTCCTGCCTGTCACACAGCATGGCCTGGGCAGGGGCTGAGCGTCCTGGGGACTGCAGGGACCCGTGGGACCAAGCCAGGGCCCCGCAGGGACGCTGCAGCTGGTGCCACACGAGGGACGTGCGTGAGCTTGGCACACGCTCCAGAGCCTTTCCTGCTGCTGCCAAGGAGCAGCTCCCTGCAGAGCGCCGGGGCACAGCGTGGGGAGGCCCCACCTGTAGCGCTTGGCTGAGCCCCCCCTGTGCTCTGACAGCAATCCAGCTGCTGAGGGACAAGGAGCCAGGCGCGTTCCTCGTGCGGGACAGCACCTCCTACCGCGGCTCCTTCGGACTGGCCATGAAGGTTCCTGGCTCTCCAACCGGCAGCCAGACAGGTACGGGGGGCAAACGGGGGCGTTGCTTCAAGGGTTTGTCTGAAATTACTTCAAACTGAAGCCAGGTGAGAAGGCACAGGACTCTGGTGTGTGGGAGATGCTGGCAGCGAGTCTGTGGGTGCCCATTGCAGCTCTCACCAGGGCTGGCAGCGTGCTGGCAGCGCAGAGCAGCTCCAGTGATGCCCTGGGACGGGGCTCTGGGGTGGGCAGGGGTGACACGGTGGCACTGGGGCCGGTGCTGATGCTGATTGTGGCCCCTCTTGCAGGAGAAGAGAGCAGTGACCTCGTCCGGCACTTCCTCATCGAGTCCTCCACCAAAGGGGTTCACCTGAAAGGTGCCAGCGAGGAGCTGTACTTTGGTAAGGATGGTGCTGCTGCCCACAGCAGCCCTGCCAGCCCCAGGAGCTGTTTCCAAAGCCCCTGGAAGCACCAGGCAGGACCAGGTGAATGTGTTGCGCACCTGCCAGCACAGGAACCCCCCAGCCCCTGGTTCTGCCCATACTCCCCTGACAGTGAGACCGTGGCGGTGGCTCCAGAGGAGGAACATGAGCTCCCTGGGACACTGTTGTGGGGTGGAGGTGTCTGGGTGGGGGGTTTCAGGCAGCAGCCGCCCCCCAACTCACGGTTCTTGTTGCAGGGAGCCTCTCTGCCTTCGTCTACCAGCACTCCATCACCCCGCTGGCACTGCCCTGCAAGCTCAGCATCCCCACCCGAGGTAGGAGACGGGTCAGGAGGGATCCTCCGAGCAACCCCTCTGGGGAGGTGGGCGCTGCCCTGCTGTGGGGAGGGGGCTGAGCCCCCCGGGGGCCTGAGAGGGGCTGTTCCCCTGGCTGCAGGCGGAGCAGGGACCTGCAGAGCTGACCTGGGGACGGGACAGCGGTGACTCCCTTCCGCTGGGGACGGGGAGAGGGCAAGGGAAGTAGGAGCAGGAGATCAGAGGTGAACAGAGCCAGGACAGGGAAACAGAGGATAATTAAGTTAATTACTGCTCTGAACCCTTGCAATTAGAGTGGTCCTGGGCCTTTGAGCCTCTTGTGAGATAAGGAACGGCCCAAGAGGTGACCAGCACAGCCCAGCACGTGGCATCACTGCTCCTGCTTGTCCTTTGTGCAGATCTCGCTGACGGAGAGGACAGCCCTGACTGCGCTCCCGAATCTGCTCTGTCCCTGGCCAGGAAAAGCGCAGGTGAGGACAGGAGCCGGCTGCTGGCCCTGGGGACAGCCCGGCTGGCAAGAGCTGGAGCCCTGGGCACATGGTGCCAGCAGCAGGTCACTGCTGTGCAGTGATGGGCACTGGTGTGACATCCCCCTCCAGCTTCCCAGTGGGGCTGGAGATACCCGCAGGATTTCTGCAGATTTTTCCCTGGGCTGCAAGGGTGCCTGGTATTTTTAAGGAAAGGAGACTTTGGGTCCTCGAGATGCTTGAAAACACAATTCTTGAGGTCACAAGGCTGATAAAAGACCCCCAGTTTCCACAGTTTTAAACAGTTCCTGATTTTTAAGCCTCTCTCCTGATGGGCTTCAACGGGAGTGGAACAGCTGGAGCTTTAGGAGAGGGATGGGCAGTCAGGGGCTGCTTAAATTGCTGAGGGACCTTGTGGGGCACATGTGGGAATACAGAGCAGGACGGGGAAGGGCCTGTGCACCTCAGCCTGGGTGGGCTCCAGGTGAGGGCAAAGAATGAAGGGCAGGAGACCACATGGACGGGTCACAGCTCAGGCTGGGGAGCTGGGGACTGCTTTGTTTTGCTGGAAATTCTGAAAAATCAGTTGGCAAGCTGGAAAGTTTAGTTTGACCCAGAACAGCCCTTTAAACAGCTCAATAAGCCTGAAATGTCATGTTTTAGGTTGGCCTTCAGCCCTTCATTGGCTTGGGGTATTTCTGCTTTTCATTAAAGGAAATATGTAATAAACAGAAAAAAAAAACCCCAGCAAATGTGACATTTAGAAACGGGAAATTAAATACTTTGACTTTTACAACAATTAGTGCAAAGAATTAAAGTAAACCAAACCAAATTAGTGAAGAATTTCTGAGTCACCAAATCTTTTAATTTTCGTCAAAACAAACCTGACCCGGGTCCGTGTGAGGGATCTGCAGGATGACCCCTGGGACCCAGCCCTGCGTCTGGCCCGTGTCACATCCGCGCTGAGCCGGGCCCTGTGCTGTCCTTGCAGTGTGCAACGTCCTGTACCTCAGCTCGGTGAACGTGGAGACGCTGACGGGAGCCCCGGCCATCCTGAAAGGCATCTCCTGCACCTTGGAGCTGGAGACGCCGCCCACCCCCACCCTGGTGCACTTCAGGGTGACGGAGCAGGGCGTCACGCTGACCGACGTCCAGAGGAAGTAAGAGCCCAGGATGGACCAAGGGGGTGGCCCAGGGGGGCTCATGGAGAGGCAGCTCCCTCCTTGCCTCCCAGCCTCAGGAAAACCTGTCCTGGTTGGACAAGCCCGTGTCACGGCCCAGGGATGGACTGGGCCCCTTGTTACAGCTGATGCTGTGCATGGTGGCACCACGGGGGTGGGATGCAGGAACCAGCTGCACCCAGGGCTGGGATTTTGGGATTCTTTGAGACCCTCATTACCCGACAAGCCCAACGGGGCTTGGATTTGCGAATTCGTGTCCTTGCCCAGGCCTTTCCCTTTCCTAACAATTCCCTCTCCTCTTCCAGGGTGTTTTTCAGGCGACACTACCCCTTGGCTGCCATCAGGTTCTGCGGGATGGACCCTGAGAACAGAAAGTGAGTTTTGGGCAGCCGTGCCTGTTGGAGCCACCAGCTGTGCTCCCTTCCCTGTGGTTCCCAGTGCCTCTGCACCACTTCAGATCCCAAATCCCATAAAACTGCCCTGGGCGCACCGTGCTGGGGTGGATCTAAACATAACCCTTGGCTTTGCAGCTGATTGAATGAGTTAAACATCAGCCTTTGAGCAACTCCAATTCTGTTCTTCCCCCAGGTGGCAGAAGTACTGCAAGTCCTCCAGGTAAGAGCAGGGACCTCCCGCATGGAGTGGGGGGCTGGAATCCGGGGGAATGATGCTGCTTTGGGAAGTGGCCACATTGCAGAGCAGCAAAGAATCAGCTTTAAAATGAGGATAGAAGTTACCATGGTGGCAGGACGAGGCGTGGGACTGATGGGTGAAGCCTTAGGGGGGATTTGCTCTGTAGGTTTGGATGAGAGGTTTGGCTGAGCCCAGTTCTCCCCATCCCCTCGTGCAGAACCCCCCGTCCAAATCCCACAGCCTTCCCAGGGACTTGTGCTGGGATCAGGAAGTGAGTTTATATCTGGCTCTACCTTGTGCTCAAGAATCTTTTCACAGCTGGGGAAGCCTTGCCAAAAATGCTCCTCCCGGCTGCTTGGCTTCCAAGGAAACGTGATTGGGGAGCAGGCCAAGGTGGAATTGCTGGAACTGGGATTTGGCTTTGTGGCTGGGGCTGGTTTCAGCCTATTCCTTCAGATTCCTGGATGCAAACTGAATAAGCCTCTCTCCTTTCTCAAAGGATCTTTGGGTTCGTGGCCAAAAACCAGACAGACTCGGAGAACCTCTGTCACCTGTTCGCAGAGTACGACACCGTGCAGCCAGTGTCCCTTGTCATCGACCTGCTCCGCCAGTTCCTGCCCGGCCCGTAGGGACAGAACCCAGGGACGCTCGGGGCTGGCAGCTGCCCACACACTGCTGAGCTTCTCCTGCTCCCCTTCTCCTGCTTCTGGGTTGCATTTTGGCAACAGCACGTATTTAGACATTTTTGTTATGCACCATCACGTCAGGAGTCTCAGCTAAAGACTTTTAGCTCTGGTGGGATGAGATGCTCCTCCGAGCCTCTCTGTGGGGCACTGGCTGCCCAGGGGAAGGGATGAGAGCTGCCCAGGCAAGATAAGAGCTGTGCTCTGTATGGAACTGCTGTCCCTCAGCTGGACCATCTGCTCTGAAGGACCTCAGTGCTCTGGCTGGGGTTCTGACCGCCATGGGGTCCCCTGTTCTTGGGGTGTCCAGGCTGAGGGAGGTCATGGAGCTGAGCTGAGCTGAGCTGAGCTGAGCTGAGCTCCCACCATCGGGGACTCAGCCCTGACCCCCCAGTGCTGCGAGAGGGGAGGTCTGGGACAGACAAGGGGGAGGAATCACCCCCTGAGCAGCACAAAGAGGCAGCTTTGCAAATCAAAGTGTATAGAATCACTAAGTCCTGCTGGAAAGCTGCTTCCCTCAAGGAGCAAGCAGCATCCACGTGCAGGAATGACTGAGCAGCGCATTTTTCCTGGTGCTGGGAAATTCTCCTGCCCTTTTACGCAGCGTGGGGTTGCGGGCGGGCTCGACCTCCCAGCATTGCGGAGAGCTGGGAAATAAATGGTGACATTTCCATGACAGTGAAACATCGGGTTTTTGGAAATGACTTGCTTGAATTTGGGCCGGATTCTCAGATGACGTAAATTGGCAGGGCCTCGAGGAAGACAGTGCTGCCGTGATCTGCAGCAGCTGAGGGATCAGCTCGTGCTGTAGCTCGGAGCAGAAAGCGGCTCCAAGGCCACTGCGCTGTTCTCTGCCTTAGTTCTCACTTGGTGCCTCGGCACTGGTTTAATTTTGGCCCCCATGTTAACAAACCCTCTCGGGGGTATTTTCAGTGAAGCAGTAGAACATTTATCTTGCCACAGGCACCACAGGGATGGCAGCAATGGAGACACTCGCTCTGCTGCAGAGCAGCTGAACAGATGCACCCATGGCAGAGTCCCTCTCCTCCAGCCAGGCTGTGGAGCGCGTCCAGCTGCAGCAGCTCTTGGCAATGACCAAAACAGATACTGGGGTCACTGTGGGGGGAGCTCTGCTCAGCCACAACCCAGCACTGCAGGGTGGGCTCCAGAGCTGATCCCCAGGGGCTCCCGGCACCTCTGCTGCCCCCATCGTGCTGCAGGGACCCAGGGACCTGCAGCTCCCCAAGGTCACAGGCATCTCGGGCTGTGGGACCTCGGCCCTGAGACCCTGGGCCAGGTCTGAGACCCCCAGAGCTGGACTCTGTCGTGGTTATCGTGATGCTGGTCAGGATCAGCAGTTGGGAACGGGGACAGACAAAGGCTTTGGGGGGGTCGTGCTGCTCCCCCGAGCGCAGCCAGCCCTGGTAGCCATCAGCACAGAGCCGGGGCGGGGGCCGGGCTCCAGGAGCACTGGCGTCGGCCCTGGTCCGGTGGCCGATCTGCCGTGCCAGCAGATTTCTGTGCTGTCTGTCTTGGCTGCGGCCGCCTCCGGCCCCGTCTCGGGGGTGTTTGCACAACGCCAGCACCGCCGGCCGCGCGGCTCCGGTAACCGGAGCATCGGGATGGCACCGCCGGCCCCAGGAGCCACCAAACAGGGACTCGGCGAACTCCCGGGCTGTGATTCCGGGCAGCACTGGCTGCAGACACCGGGAGAGAGCCAAGCCGTGACCGAGAAGCGTGCGGCTGTCGCAATTCCTGTGCCTGGGCATCTCCCGCCTGCATCCCGACACCCTCCCAAAACACCCAGCGGGGCTGGAGGTGCCCGGTGCACCCTGGCACCAGCAGGCACCTGCACATGTGCTTTGGGCTGCGGCTCGTCAAGGCCGGCGGCAGTGCCTGGCCCCGAGCCCGTGTCCCTGGAGCAGCCGGTGCCTGTCCCTGTCCGTCCCTGAACTTTGAAGCCTGTCCAGGGTCCCCTGCCCAGCCCGGCGCCGTCCCCGGCCCCGCCGCTGCTCCGTGGCGCTGTGTAGGGCCGACGGTGACGATCCTCCCGGTGGCACCGGTGGAGACGCTGGGCTGGGAGTCACGAGGAGGCAAGAAATAATTTGTTTCTCACCCCTTCCCTGCTCAGTGAAGCCTCTTACGGAGGCTTGTGGGCACCTGGGTTTCCAGGGCTGCTGAACCCCAAACCCGATGCAGGACCGGGAGACCAGGTCCTTGGGCGGGGGTGGTGACCAGAGCCTGCCCCCGCACCAGTGGGATCCCACAACCCCCTCGCTCCTGCTTTGCTTCCCTCCTCTCCCATTATTTAAAGCCATAAAAGACAAAACACACTCGACAGAAACACATCACATAACAGGAAATTAAATACAGTAATTACCTTTTTTGAGGATACAAAGCTTCAAGTGTACTGTAAAAGGTAGGTGCTACACGGGAATCTGACGGGACGGGCTTGGCCCGGGAGGGACGGACAGGGACCCCTTGGGCGCCAGGGGACGCGCTGGGGGTGGGGGACACTGGTACATGGTCGTGTGTAAATACAGCCCTAAACTACAGGAGAGACGCTACGGAACGCTGGAGCCCTCGGAGGGGGACACAGAGTGTGCCCTGGTGCGTCGGCATTGCCAGGAACCCCCAGAGCAGGAAAGGCCCAGCTGGACCTGCCCTGGCGTGCACGGGGAGGGGCCGGGTGGCCGAGGCCGGCGGGCTGGCACTGCCGCTGCACCGTGCCCTGCTGCCGTGCTGCCGCACGGGACTGGCACCGGGACTGGCCCCGGGAATCCCCTCCTTGGTGCCGTGGCTCCGGGGGGCTGAGGGTTGGCAGGGGAAGGGACCCCCCTCCCCACCGAGGACTGTCCTGGCAAATTGACTCAGTTTAGAAGTTGTGTGTGGGCAGGGCCACGGGCAGCCAGGGCAGGCAGGGATCCGACAGGGCACGGGGGCAGGCGGGGGATCAGGAGGGCAGAGGGTGTTTCACTAAAACTGAAACACTTCATTCTCATCGGGGGAGCCTCGGACAGGACAAATCCACATGGAAAACCAAAACCTACCACTGAGGCCCTGGAGCCAGAGGATGGGTCAGGAGGGGATTGAGAAAGTCTGTCTTTGGCACACTTTCCATGGCATTTTTATGTGAAAAAATTTCCAGCCCAGCTTGAAAAAAAGAAAAGAGTAGCTACAAAACCAGTGACAATTTCTCAGCTGAGAACTTCGTGCTGGTGAAATCTGCAGATCCCATCACTGAGACATTCCAGAATCCATCCCACTTTTGTCACACTGGCCAAGAAGAGAAGACAGGAGCCATCACCGCAGTGCCCCTGGTCCCTGGGGATGGAGAATTCCAGCCTTGGGGCCACACAGTCACTTTTTAGATCCCAACAACAACATTTTTTAAATATTAAAAAATTAGGGGAAGAAAGAAAATACTCAAAGCAAAAGAAGCTCTTCCCCCGGGATGTGTTTCCTGGGCATCCCTCATCCCTGCACCCTCCCCTCAATGCATGTGAGGGCACTCTGCTGCTTGCCTGGGTGTCTCGACCCCCTCACCCCAGGGTGGAGCAGGGGGAGACAGGATGGATGGGAGGCTTTGTCCCTGCACGGGGAGTGGGATGGGGCTGGGCCGTGGGGAGGAGGTCCCGGGCTGTGGGGCTGGGGGGAAGCAGGGAGGGGGAAGGTCTCTTATTGCTCTGTGCGACCACACTGCCCTTCACACACACACACTCGGGGTGGGATGCAGGCGGGGGGGGGTCTCTCCAGGTCCCCCAGTCCTTGCCTGGGCAGCCTCTCGCTGCCAGAGAGGGCAGGATGAGGCACTTCTGCTGCTGCCCGTGCGGAGGTCTGGCGTGGTGGGCACTGCGCTGCAAACGCGATGCTGCCACCACACCCCGCAAGGTGCCGGGTGTCCGGGGCTGGCTGCGGGGCCAGGCTGAAAACCGGGGGTGCCACGGGGCAGCAGCAGCAGCATCAAGGGTGCCCCCCACCCACTGCACCCAGGCAGCCCGACCCCAGTCCCAGGGCAGCATCGTCCGGGCTGTGTCCGTGTGGGATGGAGGTGTCGCTGGCGCCTGCCGGGACCCCTGGCAGTGGCTGATAGTGGTCATGGCGCAGCTTGCGGTGCCGTGGGCGGCCCGTGGCGCAGAGCGCGGTGCGATCCGAGGCGCATCCCGGGGTCCCCCGGCACCGGGGCACTGCTCAGCAGTCACGTCCCCTCTCCTTCTCTCCTAGGCAGCCCCGGCGGGGGTCCTGGCCCTGCACGGCGCGGGGCCGCCGCGGTCACGCTCACATGCTGTCCGCCAGCTGGTGACAGTCCAAGTCCCCCTTCAGCTCCAGGAAGCCCGGCAGCTTCACCCCCGTCTTGCGGTCCACGCACCAGCACTTGCCCCGCTGCCCGTCCAGCGCCGGGTGGCACTGTGGGGATGGGTTCGGTCAAGGACACCCAGCCTGGACCCCATGGCCCCATTCCCATGGGCTGCCTGACAACCAGGAGCTCTCATAGGAGTTTTACCACCCCCATCCCACCCCGGGCCTTTTGCAAGGGGCCCCCAGCATCCAAAGGATGATTCCCACCAAAGCCAGGAGCCAGGCAGGCTCTGCCATGCCTTGTCCATCCATGTCCCCCTCCCAGCCTCACTCTGGCTCTACAAAATGCCCTCTCAGTCCCCCCCCCCGATAGGTCAGAGCCCATCCTACCTGCTTGGG
>VXBT01000798.1:10334-37922 GCA_013400235.1 Oriolus oriolus | reverse complement strand
CCCTCGCATGGGGCAGCCCCACAGCAGCGCTCGGGGATGGTCCCACCTGCCCCCCAGGATCCCCCCGAGCCCTGCACTGAGCACTCCCTGTCTGTCTCAGCAGCATCGACCCACGGCCGCCCCGGAGATCTTTGAGGGGAGCGCAGTGGAAGAGGAGTTCCTGCAGATCCAGGTGGTGGAGGGGTCCTGGTGTCCGGGGGGTGTCAGGGCCAGCCTGGGATGGACACCCGGGCAAGGGCCTCTAGAGGACACGGGCTGGGCAGGGCGGGACGGGGTGGGGACGGTGGGAATGGGGAATGGGGATGGTGCTCAGGGGTCTCGCACTCAGCCCCTCCTCTCCTCCACACAGACGACGGCGAAGGGGCTGCCCCGACGGGTCCCCTCGGCCCCGGAGAGAGGCCCTGCCCTCCAGGTGAGAGGTGGGCTCGGGGCAGCCGTGTCGGACCCGTCAGTCGGGGCTCCGGTCCCGCTGCTCATCGCTCTCTCCCTCTCCAGGTGCACAACATCTCCGGCTGCGTCTGCCCCGTGCGCCCCGGCCCTCCCGGCCCTCCCGGCCCAAAGGTGGGGTGATCCTCCCTGGGAAGGGGCAGGGGGGTGCGGGGACCCACATGGACGAAGTCCTGATGGTCTTTTGTCTGTGCAAAACCCTCTTTGCTCAGGATTTGGACTCTAACTTTGGGGTTTGGGTTAGGGAGTGACCCAGGGAGGTATGGGGGGTCAGCAGGTGGCCCCAGGGAGGGGGGGTCAGCAGGTGCCCCTGGTGGGCTCCAGTGGAGAAAAGTGCCAGGAGGCGGAGCCAGGCTCTGAATTTCTCCGACAGGGAGAGAAAGGTGACCGAGGTTACCCGGGAGAGAGAGGCCAGCCCGGATTCTTAGGGGAGAGAGGAAAGTCCGGCAGCCCAGGACAGCCAGGTCAGCAGGGTCCCCGAGGCCCTCCGGGTCCTCCGGGACCACCGGGGCCCCCGGGACCCCCGGGTGCCTGGGGAGGCCGGAGCCAACCCGCACCTGCTGCACTCCCTGAGAGATCGGAGAACGAGGTGAGCATCAGAGCAGGGACAAGGACAGGGGATGCCGGTCCAGGCCGCGGTGCCCGTCCCCGGCTAGACCGGCGGGGATGAGGATGACTGGGACGCGTGGCTGTGTGGGTGGGCAGGGGGACCGGGGGATGGGACATGGCAGTTCATTGACTCTGCTCTCTCTCCTCTCTCCCTCCAACCTGACAAGCAGCTGGGAGTCTCCAGCCCGGTGGGAAACCCAGGACCCCCAGGTCCCCCCGGGCTGCCCGGCATGCCCGGACCCCCAGGCTACCCAGGCCACGATGGCCCCCCAGGGGCCCCTGGGCGGGAGGGAAAGCCAGGACCCCCAGGCCCTCCAGGGGCTGTGGGGCCACCTGGTTTCCCTGGGGCTGAAGGACTTCCAGGGTCTCCAGGCTCAGCTGGGCCAGATGGACCTCCAGGGGCACCAGGACTCCCAGGGCCTCAGGGTCCCCCCGGGGTGCCTGGGCACGAAGGACCCCCTGGTCCCTCAGGATCTGCCTCACTCCCTGGCAAACCAGGGCTCCGAGGGGAGCCAGGATTCCCAGGACCAAAGGTAAGGGGGTCCCAGCCCAGCCTGTCCATGGCCTCGGGGTGGGATGGCGTTCCTGGGCTCACCAGCCCCTTGCCCTGTCCTGGGCAAGCAGCCCCCATCACCAAGCCCTCAGAGGGCTCCAGGGCTGCCCCGAGACTGCCCCAGTCCTGCCACTGTGGGGCCTGGGGGAACACAGGGGCTCAGCCCCACACTCACCACCATGTGCCATCTGCCCTCAGGGCGAGAAGGGCGAGTATGGGCTGCCAGGCATGCCAGGGAACCCTGGCCGGACCGGAGAGCCGGGGTCCCCGGGCATGCCGGGTCCCATGGGGCCACCAGGACCACCAGGGGACTACAGGGTGAGTAGAGGGTCCCGGGCTATGGGTGCTAGCGAGGGGGCACCCCAGTTTCACCCCACACTTCCTCTCTTCGCAGTGCGACTCCCGCCACGCTGGGCACCGCGGATCGGCCGGGCTGCCGGGCCCCAAGGTGAGCTGGGCAGTGGCACCATGGGTAGGGGTCCTGGAGCGGGGGCACTGGCACAGCGCTGGCCGTGTGCCACCTCGCAAACAGCTCCACAGCGGGTGGTACCCTGGCTGTGAGGCACAGCACTGCCTGGGGGGGTTGGGAGGCCTGGGGACCCCCAGAGCCAGGCACTGACGGGATCTCTCACTTCCTTTCCAGGGAGAAAAGGGCGACCCTGGAGAGCCGGTTTGTAGCCATGAGCAGCAGTGTGGGGGAAGCTGTCAGGGGGTCCCATCCCCACACCTGAGTGTGCACCCCTGAGCCCCCTGTGCTGCCTTCGCTCCCCCAATGCCCTTCACCTCACCCTGGGGCACGGGGGGGGTGGTGAGGGACACCATCCCCTGTGGCACATGCAGAGGCATATGTGTGCACCCATAAACACCCCCAGCACCCCCCATCCCCACCACCCAGCACCCAAAACAGGCTCTAACCCTGCCTCTCTCTGCGTTTCACCCAGGGGTGCTGCTATGGGGAACACGGGTGCAAACCGGGCCACCTCCCCTTCCCCAGCACTGGCAGCCAGCCCGGCTCCTGGGGCTCCATCAGCAGGTACCAGACGGTGAGTGCCAGGGTAAGGGGTGCCCGGGGACCCCAGCCCAGCCTTGGGAACATGGTTCACCCCACCGGCAACCCCACAGGACCCACAGCCCCAGATGGGGGGGAGGAAGGAGAGGGGGAGGATGGAAAATGGAGAGAGGGAGGATGGAGGGATGAAGGGTGGAGATCAGTCTCAGTCTTCTCCCTCTTCCTTTGCAGGGTGGCAAAGAGGAACCAGAGATTTACGGAGCGATCATCCCCCATGTGAGAGTCCCTGCCCGCGCTGCCCCAGCCAGGGACATTCAGCCCTGGGAGGGGACAGCAGTGGGAAGCATGGGGGACATCAACTGGGTGTCATAGCTGCCCCCCTAAAAGGCAGCACCAAAATAACCCAGTCCAACCTCCACACTGCTCTACTGCAGGATCNCTGGTGTGCACACGCCCGTGCCAGAGCACACACACATGTGAGCGTGCACAGCACCAGGTCCCCCCCAAACCTGCCTGTCTTTGGTTCCAGAGGGTGCACCCTGTCCATGCCCAGCCACCCTGCAAGCAGCCGGTAAGTCACGGCCTCGCTGTCCCCGAGAGTGTCCCCATCCCCTCCCTGTGCACCAGGAAGTGTGTCCCTCTCCCTCAGCCCAGCAGCAGCAACAGGCCCCGTTTGCCTTCACAGGCACCCGCAGACCGCAGCTGGCCATCAGGTGAGGGCATTTCACGGGTGTTTTGGGGGCTTCAGCCTCCTTGGACACACCTTTCTTGAAGTCCTGCCTCCCTTCCTTGGGTGCTGGGACCGTGACAGCGCGGGTCCCTGGCACCACTGCCGGCTCTCCCACCCACTCCCACCGCATCCCCATGGGGCCAGCTCCCATGGGAGCATCCAGGCCCTATGCTGGGACACCTTGTGACCCCGCACCATCTCTGGGCTCTCCAGATGCCAACATCCCTCAGACGGAGCCATCGGACTCCCGCGCTGATCTCCGGGTGCGTCCAGGCTGCAGCCCCGCTCAAGCCCCCCAGGCTGCCCCGTACCCCACAGCAGGACCCTCACCCTCTGCACTCCCCCAGCGCCAGACGTGGGTCTTCAAGTCCAAGGAGCTGATGGTGAAGGCGAGCAGCGCTGTGCCCGAGGGGAGCCTGGTCTACGTGCGGGAAGGGAGCAACGCCTTCCTCCGGACACCCACCGGCTGGAGCCGCCTCCTGGTACCGTGTGGGGTCCCTGGGGTTGGGGGGCAGGGTCCAGGGATGGATTTGGCACTGGGGCAGCAGATCCCCAGGAAGGAGTGGATTCCCCACAACCCATCCCTCTGCTCATGTTGTTGAGCAGCTGGAGGATCCGAAGTCGTTCTTGGCTGGTGATGACCCTTCTGCCTCCACCCCACAGTACCAGGTAAGGGGTGCAGGAGATGCAGGGTTCACTCATGTTCCTGTGGGACAGAATCCTCATCTGCATGATGGAGGGGACAGGCCTCACAGGAATGTCCTCTCCCTCTTCTTCCACCTCTCCATCCAGGAGGCAGTGAGGGCGCAGGCGAGAGGTCCCAACACGCTGTCACCCATGCAGTCTCCAACAGACTCACTGGTGAGCCCTGCTGAGGGTCTGGTCATGCTGGGAGGGATGTGCCATAGGGACAGGCTGGATGTCAGCAGGGCAGTGCCAGCTCGGCAGGAGCAGAGCCTGGGGTTGTGTTGGTCTGGGGAGGGTGCCCCCCACTCATGGCACACGGATGGGTGTCCCCAGACTGACCTGAGCTGTGTTTTTCCAGACCCAGAAGGAGGAGGAACAAGGGCTGCCCCAGGTTCTGCCAACCACCATGGCCCCACGGATCCCATCGGTGAGGAATGCCTGGTCCCAGGGTGGGGATGAGTGGCCAGTCATGCGAGAGGGGGGAGAGGTGCCCAGGAGACTGCCAGTCCTGGCCAGCACTGCTGGGGGCTCGCACCCTCTGGGAAGCGGGGAGCAGAGACCTCAATTCCTCCCTGCCACCTCCAGCTCCGCCTGGCTGCCCTCAACGTGCCCCTCTCGGGTGATATGAGCGGGATCCGGGGCGCTGACCTGCAGTGCTACCGGCAGTCGCAGGAGGCCGGGCTCTACGGCACCTTCCGGGCCTTCCTGTCGGCCCCCACCCAGAACCTGGTGTCCATCGTCAAGCGGACGGACAGGACCCTCCCTATCGTCAACCTGAAGGCAGGTACCCCGTCCCCAGGGGGGCTGTGGGTGGCAAAGCCCCATGGCCCCATGAGCTGCAGTGGGTGGGGGTCCCTGACCCAGTCCTGCTCTGGGGCTGCTGCACCCAGGCTGAGCTGACAGAACCGAGAGGACGTTGTTGCCCACGCATGGTGGGGACAAGGGCATTCCCCAGCCCCTGGCTCATGGCTCGTGCCCACAGGGGCAGCTGCTGGCCAAGTCCTGGAGCTCCCTCTTCGAGGGTCAGTCCGGGGCTGCCCTGCGGGGTCCCATCTACTCCTTCAACGGGCGCAGCATCCTGACGGATCCGCTCTGGTGAGTCTGGACACGGGGTCCTGAATGGATGCCCCTGTGTGGGAGCCGGAGTGGGGGGTCTGTGGTGGGTCCTTCCTTGCTGAAGTGCGGGAGCAAACAGCCGGGGGTGCCCCAGTGTGCCCCCAGCCCCTCTCACCCCGTCCCCACCCACAGGCCCCACCGGCTGGCCTGGCACGGCTCCACGCCGCGGGGTGGCCACGCCCGCCGGTGGGATTGCCAGGGCTGGCGCAGCTCCGGCGTGGCCGAGGGCATGGCCACAGCTCTGGGCGAGGGCCGGCTGCTGGCCGGGCACCGGCACAACTGCTCCACACCGCTGGCCGTGCTCTGCGTCGAGGTGGCCTTTCCCTACCGGCACATGTGGTGACAACGGTGACACCCAGCCACGCGCTCCAGGCATTCCTCCGGTGCTGTGCGGCTGGGGAACGTCCCTGGGAGCGCCATGGGCAGTGCTGGAGTTGTGTGGGAGCACTGAGGGGACACCGGGTCCACGGCCAGGCTGTGCCGTGGCCATCCTCAGCTGTGCCATCCCACAGATCCCTGTGCCATGGGGCAATGCCAGGCTGTGCCTGCAGCCTCCCACCCCCACTGGAGCCAACACGGTCACCACCCAAAAATAAAGACACAAAAATGTTGGTTTTTATGATATCCTGCTTTGTTCTGGGGGGACACGGCTGGCTGCGGCAAGGGGCTGGGGGGACACGCTGCGACCACCTGGGAATGGGAACAGGGGCTGGAGGGGCTGGGAGCGGGTTCCAGTCCCCTTGGGATTGGCAGAGACTGGGAGGGGACACCCTGGCACAAGTCTCCATGTCAGTGAGGTCAGTGTTGTAGTCCCAGAAGCTGCCTAGTGTGTCCCAGTATATCCCAGTGGGTTGCCAGGTCTTGCTCAGTGTATTCCTGTGGGTTCCCAAGGCCTTCCCAGTGTATCCCAGTGGGTGTCCAGGGTCTGTCCAGTGTATCCCAGTGACTCCCAGTGTATCCCAGTGGGTGTCCAGGGTCTGTCCAGTGTATCCCAGTGACTCCCAGTGTATCCCAGTGGGTGTCCAGGGTCTGTCCAGTGTATCCCAGTGACTCCCAGTGTATCCCAGTGGGTGTCCAGTGTATCCCAGTGACTCTCAATGGGTCCCAGTGGGTCCCTTGGGGCTTGCCCAGTGTGTAGCAGTACCCCAGTGGGTGCACAGGGTCTGTCCAGCGTATTCCAGTGTGTTCCCAGGGCTTGCCCAGTGTGCCCCAGTGTGTCCCAGTACACCCCAGTACCTCCTACCACCAACGGGATACGGGCAGCCTCAGCGCCCGCCCTCTCGCTCCTCTATTGGTCAGTCCCACTGCCAGTCTCGACGCTCTCCCTTCCGATTGGTCGGTTTGAAAGCACGGTGCGGCCTCTGATTGGTCAGAAGGCGGAGAGAGAGAGCAAGCCTTGTGCCCAGCCCCGCACTGCGATTGGCGGAGCGCAAGGGACCGCGGGCGGGGATTGGCTGCGCGTTTCGGCGGGACGAGCGGAGGTTTGAAGGGGACGTTGGCGCCGCCATCGCCGCCTCAGCCGCTGCCGCCGCCGCCTCTGCCATGGAGCTCTCGCAGTCCCCGTCGCCCCTCCGGGTGCGTACAGCGACCGCCGCCCCCGACCTTGCGGGGCTTCGGGATCCCCCGCCGCACCGTCCCCTCGGGGTCTCGGGCCCCCCTCAGCCCCCGCCGAGCACCCGCAGGTTCTCCCCGGCTCCCCTCAGGGTCTCCCCGGGTCCTTCGCAGTCCCCCTTGGGCCTCCTTCAAGGTCTCTCCGGGTCCCTCTCGGCTCTTTCCCTCTCCTCAGATTCCCCAGTCCTTTGTGATTCCAGTTGTCTTCGCCCCCCGCGACCCCGATCCTCTTCCACTCCCCGGCCTGGCCCCCTCGTGTTCCCCTTGTTCACCCCCCTCACCGCCGCTGCCTCTCCCCCAACAGCCCGCGGACGAGAACGCCCGTGTGAACAAGGCCGATGGCCCCAAGAAGCTCTCGGTGGAGCACATCTACCAGAAGAAGACGCAGCTGGAGCACATCCTGCTCCGGCCAGACACCTACATCGGCTCCGTGGAGCTCGTCACCCAGGTAGGAGCAGGGGGGAGCGGGGCTGAGCCCCTCGAGCACCTCGGGGCAGGCGGGGAGTCTGTTTACAAAGCACAAAACATCTGCTTATCAGCCACAAAACATCTGCTTTACAAACAAATGGCACAGAAGAGGGGCTGTACCTGGGCACTTACACATTTCTTCTATTTTTTTCCAGCAAATGTGGGTTTATGATGAAGGCATTGGCCTCAACTGCAGAGATGTGACCTTTGTGCCTGGCTTGTACAAAATCTTTGATGAGATTCTGGGTAAGCTGACAGATCCGTTGAGTCAGTGAGCGGCAGGTTATTAACGGGTTGAATGTAAGAAACGGGAATTAAACATAAATTATCAAGAACTTATTAGCACTACTTAATAGCAAGCCATTCATGGAAAACAAACAAAAAGAAAAATTTCAAAAATCCAATTACAAACCTGATTTCGTTTTGCACAAAATTCTCCCTTTTGTTTTAATGGTTGCACTGGAGGAATTCAGAGGTCATTTCCAGCCTTCACAATTCCATGATAACTTGTTGTGCTCCTCTTTGTAATTTGCAAAATATTTTCATGCCAAGATGATTATTAGTAACACTGTAGTGAGTTTTTGTGTTCGTTCTGCTGGAACACTTCATAGTTCATCGTTTTCCCTTGATTGAGAATGTAATAAAACCACAATATTCTCTTTCCTTTCTAGTCAATGCTGCAGACAACAAGCAGAGGGACAAAAACATGTCGTGCATTAAAGTCACAATTGATGTGTAAGTTTGATTTCATTGTTGTTCGTTGGCTTCAGCTGTTCTGCAAATCTGAGGTGGCACTGCAGGGCTCTGCCATGGGTCTGGTCTGAGACAGCCCAAATTTCATTCACCAGTTGTGAAAACCTTTCTCTCTCCCTAGTCCCCTGGTCTCTTACAGAGGGCTGACTGGGGAAACGGCTGCTCTTTCATTGCTGTTGTTTTCCACCTCTTCCTCTCCTTCTTCCTGATTGAGGTGGAGGGTTTTGTGTGTGGGTCCATTTCAGAGCCGGCATGTGCAGATCTGGGCATTTCTGTGTTGCCTGTCCCCCCTCTGCTGGCAGCTGCTGCACTTGCTGAGCGCAGATTTGTTCCTGGTGAAATGGTGCCTTTCCCCAGAGCCTTTCTGACTTCTTTCACAGCTCAGTCATTTGCAGCCTTAAAAACAGATTTTTCTTTCCCTTCCCAGAGAGAATAACTCAATCAGTGTGTGGAACAATGGGAAAGGTATCCCAGTCGTTGAACACAAAGTGGAGAAGGTCTACGTGCCTGCTCTGATCTTTGGACAGCTGCTGACCTCCAGCAACTACGATGATAACGAGAAGAAAGTCACAGGTGGGGAAGGCTCAGATATGCACTAATATCTCTGAAGAGCTCTGAGAGTGTGACCTAGACTAGAAAGGGTGGGAAGGGGGTCCTTGATGTAGCGTGAAAACTGAAAGAGGGGAAATTTAGGTGAGATATATGGAAGAAAATCCTCTCTGTGAGGGTGGGGAGGCCCTGGCACAGGTTGCCCAGAGAAGCTGTGGCTGCCCCATCCCTGAAAGTGTCCAAGGCCAGGTTGGACAGGGCTTGGAGCAACCAGGGATAGTGGAAGGTATCCCTGCCCATGGCAGAGAGTGGGACTGGAGGGGCTTTAGAGTCCCTTCCAATCCAGTCCATTCTGTGACTCTATGAAAATTATGCTCTGAATCTATCAGAGAAGTCTCTGTGCTCTGTTTAATTGTAATAACAGTGCAAACATGGGAACAGGAAAAATTGCCTTTGAATATTCTCTTAAACCCTAACTAAATCAAAGTTTGGAGTTGCATACTGAGCTTGTAGAATATTGTTGCGTGTTGACAGTTGTCTTTGGATTGGGCTGACAAACTCCAGTTCGTCTTGGATTCTTTTAGATGGTTCTGGACAAAGATAATAACACCAGTCTGTGTTCCTTCTGATTCCAGGGGGGAGAAATGGTTATGGAGCCAAACTGTGCAACATATTCAGCACAAAATTTACTGTGGAAACTGGATGTCGCGAATACAAAAAGTTATTCAAGCAGGTAGGAGCACTTTTCAGGGAGTTTATACCTGAGGTTTTCAAATGAGACCCTCAGTCTTTGTTTCAAAACTCTAGGCACACCTTGCAGTCAGTTCACTGTGATTAGAGTAAAATAGACCCACAAAATATAATTCAAAGGAATAATGAAATTAGCAGACAGCATCAGAATCTGGTTTTTAACCAGAGTTTTTGTTGAATTTAAAGGTATCTAAAACAGAAACCACCTTAGTGCTTTTAAAAACTAAGGTAGTTATTCGTGTGTGTGTTTGACTTGCAACTTACCAAAGCTCCTTTCCTCAGACCTGGACAGACAATATGGGAAAGGCTGGAGAAATGAAGCTGAAATACTTTGATGGAGATGATTACACCTGTGTCACTTTCCAACCTGATCTGGCCAAATTCAAAATGACCATTCTGGATAAGGACATTGTAGCACTGATGTCTCGAAGAGCGTATGATATTGCTGGATCCACAAAGGATGTCAAAGTTTTCCTGAATGGACAGAGGCTGCCTGTAAGTGAGCATTGAAAAGAAAAACAAATATCTGCATTTTTTTGTGCCATTTAAGCAGTGAGATTCTGTTGAGGCTGTTTCCTGTCATCACACACAGCAAAGGAAGGCGTGCAGGAGGGATTTCTGCACCCACTTTGCAGGAGGATGTGAATTAAGTATTTATAGGAGCTGTTATCAACCAGTTGTCTGCTCTCATCTGCGTGCAGGTGAAAGGATTCCGCAGCTATGTGGACCTCTATCTGAAGGATAAGGTCGATGAAACTGGGAATGCACTTAAAGTTATCCATGAGGAAGTCAATTCCCGGTGGGAAGTGTGCTTGACTTTGAGTGAAAAAGGCTTCCAGCAAGTCAGCTTTGTTAACAGCATTGCCACCACAAAGGTAACTCCTCAGTGTGTTTAGTCAAGTTAGTGCCATATTCTTTAACATTAATATTCTTGGCTATTTGTAAGTGTACATATGTTAGTGAAAAACACTTTAATGTTGCAAAGAATGTGCTTAAAGTTTTAAATAGGTATTTATAGTTTTATGGGTTTTAGTGGCCTCAGTCCCAGGTCCTTGTCCCTTTCTCCTCAGGGTGGCAGACACGTCGATTATGTAGCTGACCAGCTCGTGACCAAACTCATTGATGTTGTGAAAAAGAAGAACAAAAATGGAGTTGGAGTGAAGCCTTTCCAGGTACAATGTCAGAATTTCCCAGCTGGGAAACACAACTTGAGCGTTACTGCAAATTGTAACTTCAGCTTAATGCATAGCTGCATTGATTAATAACACGTTTCCATTTTACAGACAATAGTTACAAGATTGCTAATTATAGCAGTCTCATATTGTCCAGTTGAATCCAGTTAACTTCTCTTTGCTTGACTGATGTGTTTTGTAATCACCATAAGTCAGCGTAGATGCACTAAACCTCAGTATCTGTTGGATAACACCTGTTCAGGCAGAGAGATGCAAATTCCTTGACATCTCAAATCATCTAACACTGTTCATGAGTGTTCATTAGCTGTTCAAAATTAACAAAATATCTAGGAAAATTCCAAACCCTCCAGTGTGAATGTTTCCTCACTGTGTGACTGACAAGTGAGCTGAGCCTGTACAGTGTGTGATCCTTGTTGTATTTAACTACAGGTGAAGAACCACATGTGGATTTTTGTGAATGCCTTGATTGAAAACCCAACCTTTGACTCTCAGACTAAGGAGAACATGACTCTGCAGGCAAAGAACTTCGGCTCTACCTGTAAACTGAGTGAAAAATTCATTAAGGGTGTAAGTCCTGATGTACACGGACAGTCAAGATGTCTGTGAAAATACATAACAAGAGCTTCTGTCATTGTTGAGGCTTTTCCCACAACTTAGGATTGGGTTTTGTATTGCAGGCAGTTGGCTGTGGCATTGTTGAAAGTATCCTAAACTGGGTAAAATTTAAAGCTCAGAACCAGCTGAATAAGAAATGTTCAGCTGTGAAACACTCCAAGATTAAAGGTGTTCCTAAGCTGGATCATGCCAATGATGCTGGTAAGTGTTTGACATCCTTTGTATCCAATTCATTCAAAAACAGTTAAAACTTGTTTGTTAAATGAAAGATTTGTCTCCTAAGGAAAAGTGAGAAAACCTGTCATAGTTTTACCCGCATTTTACACTCCCATTTACTATGATTATCCCCATTTACTGTGTGCAGTGCCAAAAAAACTGTGTTAGAAGATTATTTATACTTGCTCAGTCATGAATGTGCAGCCTTGGATTTCGTTTCTTAAGCAGAAAACTGACTCGATTTTCTTCTTTTTTAGGCAGCAAGAATTCTCTAGATTGTACACTGATCCTGACCGAGGGAGACTCAGCCAAAACTCTGGCTGTCTCTGGTCTGGGAGTGGTTGGTAGAGACAAATATGGAGTATTTCCTCTTCGTGGGAAAATCCTCAACGTCAGGGAAGCTTCTCATAAGCAGGTTGGTTGGAAAATGGTTACAGTTACGTGTTGGAAGGTGTGGTGAGATTTGTGCAATGAGTCGGTGCAGCTGCACCTGGAGCACTGGAACTCCAAGGAGCAGTGTCTTAAACACCTGAGTCTCCCCTCACCTTGAGCCTGCCACACTGGTTAAGTAGGAATATTGATTAAATCCTGTTCAGTGATTTGCCTGAGGGGATAATGTTTGTGTTGTGGATTGGAAAATGTTTGGAATGATCTAGAATAATTTAACCATTAGAAATTACAAGTTTCTAAACAGTAAAAAACCACCAGCAGGATAGAACTCAGCCAGTTAAGGATAACTTTATACTTTCTTGAGCTACATTTTGAGTCTGAAAGACAAGTTTTTATTCTGTGTGATCTCTTTCAGATTATGGAAAATGCCGAAATCAACAACATCATCAAGATTGTGGGTTTGCAATATAAAAAGAACTATGAAGATCAAGAATCTTTAAAAACTCTTCGCTATGGAAAGATTATGATCATGACAGATCAGGTTAGGTTCATTGAAATTGAAAATTGGGAGAGCATAACATCACTTAAATAAAGAGATAGGAAGAAAATACTGCTTTTCTCTGACTGCTGCTATTGTTGTCCCCAATTCTCTGTGTTTCTTTTTCCCATTTTACATTTTAGTGGGTCATAATGTCTTTCCAGCCACAAAAAAAAGTAAAATGGGGAGTAATATCAAACAGCTAAACACTGTCTTTCCAGTCTGCTGATTCAAACTTCTTGACCAGTCTTTGGCACCTTTTTTCACCAAGAATCTGCCTTTTCTCTTTCTCTTAATTTTCAGCAATTAACACATGGTCACCTTTTTGGAGGTGAAAGTTAATAGGGTCAGTTTGCTGGAATTCGAGAGTCATTTACTATTAAGCCAACAATTGTCATTTCCATCATTCCCTGATAAAATATGGGGTGGTTTTTTTTTATAATTCAGGATCAGGATGGATCACACATCAAAGGTTTGCTGATCAACTTCATCCATCACAATTGGCCATCTCTTCTAAGACACAATTTTTTGGAGGAATTCATTACTCCCATCATAAAGGTGAGGGCTGGGGGAGGATGAGGTGACTGACTGAGAATCCATTGTCCAAAAATGCCTTTCATTTCACAGTTAAAATGTTTGTCCATTGTAGGCCTCTAAAAACAAAGAAGAAATTGCATTCTACAGCATTCCTGAGTTTGAAGAATGGAAAAGCAGTACACAGAACTACAACTCATGGAAAATCAAGTACTACAAAGGTTTGCAAAAACTTAATATGGTGAATTTGATTCAAGTCAGAGGATTGATGACTCGATGCAGTCAGTCCTGCTTTGCAGAAAGGATTTGGACTGGGTGTCCTCCAAGTCTCTTCCCTCCTATGATATTCCAATTAGATTTCAGATATCTACAGGAACTACAGACAAAATCCAAAAGTACAATGTGCCATCGCTCACTTAATTGTAATTCTTATGACTTTTGTGATACATCTCATTTTGAAGTAACTTTTCAGGAAGTCATCTTCACACTGTTCATATGATGCGTCACAAAAACTGGGCATAGCAAAATATTTCTTTTGACTTGGAACTTAATTTAGGCAAAAAGTCATTACGATTAACTCTCTTGTCCCTGCAGGTTTGGGTACCAGCACATCGAAGGAGGCCAAAGAATACTTTGCAGATATGGCAAAACACCGAATTGGCTTCAGGTATTCTGGGCCTGAAGATGATGCTGCGATCACCCTGGTAACTAACACTTGATTTAATTGCTGCCTTACTACCTTTGGTATTTCACCTTGCAGAGTGCTTTGTATTTTCTCTTAAAATGCTCTTCGAGGCCTTTGGGCTGGAGACAATCTCTGTGTTACCAAGGCTACAGCTTTAGTTGAACCAGGAGCAGCGAATCTGCCCCTCGACCTCAGGGCAAGAGTACCCTTTTAATGATGGGCTTTAAATATAGCTCAGAACAAACTAATCACTACAAACCAATTGACATTTTCAGACACAATAGTAAATATTCCTTTAACATTTTTCCACGTATTCTGCTGCAGTGTTCTCCGAGTCAGATCTCCCCTTCCTCCCCCAGTGCAAAACGGTGGATTAAAGCAGTTCTTGTTTCTGTGAACTTCACCTTAGCTAGTCTTTGATTCTTAAATATTCAGAGTTGTTAGGTAATGTCAAAGAATCAAGTTTTCCCCCAAAATATTAATTTCCCCTCAAATCTGCTTTAGTCTTCTGTTGTTATATTAAAAATCTATAAATTTTAACCTAACTACTCTGTCTTCTACAGAATGGTGGAAATTATGCTCTTAATATGTTTAGCTACAGAAACCTTTTATTGCGTTTCTTGGGTTCTTAAATCAGCCTGTTTAGCATGTTGTTCTCCTGGGTAAGCTCTTCCTTTTTCTCAAGTGATCCAATAGTGCACAACCACAGAACATTCTGGAATTGAGTTACATGTCATTTTGTAACATCCAGGCCTTTAGCAAGAAGAAGATAGAAGAGCGAAAGGAGTGGCTGACTAATTTCATGGAGGATAGAAGACAACGGAAGCTGCACGGTCTGCCAGAGGTAAAAGGTTTATGTTTATAAGGAAACTGGTTTCCAGTCTCTGCCTGGGGCTGTTCTTCATCCCGGCACACCAGAGCTGCACACAGCTCAGTCAGTGAGTCAGGTCCGGATTATAGGACGTTGAAAATGTGTCAGGATTTTGCAGAGCAGCTTCTTCTCTCATCTTATCAGCGTAGCCTCGTTGTCAATTATCCAACAGTTAATTTCATTTTTAACTCTCATCTTTCAAGTTACCGTATCAATAGGAAAATGCTAACTCAAGCGGAGGCAAATGAAGTCTTTATTTCCCCCAAAATGGAGGAAATAATGCATCTTGGGAGATGTTTCCCTTTGCCATGCAAAGAGTGTCAGCACTTGAGCTGTATTTAGCTGGTCTTACAAGGAGTTCCCATTTCAGTGAAACTAGCCAAGAAACTGATTAGACCCTGTTAAAATTCAAGCAATATTCCTTCTGTTTTTCTTAGGAATACCTGTATGGGAAAAACACCGATTACCTGACATACAATGACTTCATCAACAAGGAGTTAGTGCTGTTCTCAAACTCAGATAATGAGAGATCAATCCCATCACTGGTTGATGGTAAGTGATTTCTAAGTAGTAATTCTGCATGGTATATCCCCAGAACTGAGGAAATGTGTTTTTGATGTCACATCAAAGCCAGGGAACCTGCTGAGGTTTCAGGGTTAGTACCCTGAAGTCTGTTTTCTGCTGTCCAAGGTTTTTTCATCGTTGGATGAAATGTGTTGTCCATTTTGTAGTAACGTTATTGCCAGTACCTTACTCACCTGGTACAGAATCTTTAGGTGTGTAAGTAGTTCTTGTATATCTAGAGAGCACAAGCCAAGTGCATCTCATCACATGTTCTAACTACATCTTTTCTTTTTTCATACAGGTTTGAAGCCAGGTCAGAGGAAAGTTTTGTTCACCTGTTTCAAACGAAACGATAAGCGGGAGGTGAAGGTTGCTCAGCTGGCTGGTTCTGTCGCTGAGATGTCCTCATACCATCACGGTGAGGTAAGAACCTGCCTGGGTGTGCAAAACACTTCAAAGGAAAGGCAAAAAGCCCTTCTGTTGGTGTGAGTTACCATGCCTCCGAAGCAGAATTAGATGTTTGAGTGTGTACACCAAAGGGAAGTGCCTGTTTAGGTGTTTCCACAATTCATTCAGTATTCATTTAATCTGACATTGGTCACTCTGCCTGTCCTGGACTTCAAGGGAGCATAGTTCCTTCAAAAAGTGGAACAAGAAAAACCTACTTAATTTGTGATGGACTTAGGCAGATGTTAATAAGCTTTCTGCCTGGGTCAGGACAAGTTAAGCACTACAACAAGGTTCTCCGTGGAGACTGACAGAATCTTTCACTGGAGGTTTCTGAGCAGGTAGACAGCAGTAGATAGACACGTGGGTCACTAGAACATTTCAGATGGTCTTGGGACTCATTTTCCTTGAGTTTCCTCCAGGATTTAATCAATTCAGTTTATCCTCTGTATCAGTTAAGTTCTTGGTGTGAATGTTGCCTTACTTTGTCCATCCCCTGAACCATTCTACACGTTCAGCTTTGCACCTCCTTTGTTGCAGGCCGCACTGATGATGACCATCATTAACTTGGCTCAGAACTTTGTGGGCAGCAACAACCTCAACTTGCTCCAGCCCATCGGTCAGTTTGGCACAAGGCTGCATGGAGGGAAAGACTCTGCCAGCCCTCGATACATCTTCACCATGCTCAGGTCAGCTTTCCAGAGTTCTTACTCTCTTAAAAGACTCCATTTTACAGCAATTAGAATGAAAAACAAATTGGATTTTTCCCTTTATAACTTTGGGCTATACTTGCATGCTCAGAGTAGCAACAATTGAAGTGAGATTCAGGTGTTAGATTCCATTATGGAAACATGGCTATCAGAGCAGAGAACATGGAAATGGAAGCAGAAACAAAGGGAGAAATTTGGGTGGGATAATAAAGGTTAGGGAGGTTTCTTTTTGCATGGCAGTCATGTTCATGTAACAAGAATTTGGGCTTAAATTCCCTTCTCTATTCCAGTCCCCTGGCACGCTTGGTGTTCCCACCGATGGATGACAACATCCTGAGGTTCCTCTATGATGACAACCAGCGTGTGGAGCCAGAGTGGTACATGCCCATCATTCCAATGGTGCTGGTCAATGGGGCTGAAGGGATTGGCACTGGCTGGGCCTGTAAGATCCCCAACTTTGATATCAGGGAAGTTGTGAACAACATCCGGCGGCTGATGGATGGAGAAGAGCCCTTGCCAATGGTAAATAATATAATTAAAAAACAAATGTCTTGCTTGTTCGTTTATTGAGCTCATATTGAGCACTTTATAGGAATGCTTAAAAAAAGAAGCATCCACACAAAGCTGAATCCAGTGTTTTTTCTCCTCAGCTCCCCAGTTACAAGAATTTCAAAGGCACCATAGACGAGCTGGGGCCTAATCAGTACGTGATAAGTGGTGAAGTGTCCATCCTTGATTCTACAACCATCGAGATCACTGAGCTGCCTGTCAGAACGTGGACACAGGTAATAAACAGGGAATTTGCTCTGGGAATGTACAGTTTGCTCTATAAAGCAAAAAGGGAGTAGTGGGGTTTGGGTCTGACTTTGTTTCTTTCCTCAGACATATAAAGAGCAGGTTCTGGAGCCGATGTTGAACGGGACTGAGAAGACCCCCCCTCTAATCACAGACTATAAAGAATATCACACAGACACCACAGTGAGGTTCGTGGTGAAGATGACTGAAGATAAACTAGCAGAAGCCGAAGCTGTGGGGCTGCATAAAGTCTTCAAACTCCAGACAAGTTTAACATGCAACTCCATGGTATGTGACAGATTTTGCTGAAGGAATTTCTTGGTTTAACTCAGACTCTGTGGACAGCTGCAGTCGTTACGTGAAACAAAAATCCTCTTTGGCAGTAACCTATTCACTTCGATTTTTCTGCTGTTACTGGTTTAAAATCAACTTTCAAAGGTCAAGAGCCTGGCTTAGGAGTGGGCCCAGAGTGGATGGTTTGCCTGAAGGAGGCAAAATGATCTGAAATCACAGTTTGCAGAGCTCTTTGAGCCAGCAGCAGGGGCACTGAACGTCTGGCTCCTGACAAGGTGTGAAGCTTGATGCAAGATGTTTGTCCTGCACAGAGCTCTAAGATTCAAGTAACCTTAACTCTACCACGCGTATTCAAGAACATTAAAATTCTAAAATTGTCTGCTGCTGTGCTCACAAACTGAAATAGTTTCTAGAACAACACTGAGATTTGATAATTTGTTGGTTAATAACTCGGTGGTACCATCACACCTGTGTTACAGTAACTTTCAGTGGGTTTGGAATCAGTTTTACCATCATAATGCCCGTGTTCTTTCATTTTCCTCCAGGTTCTCTTTGACCATGTCGGCTTTCTCAAGAAATACGACTCTCCCCAGGATATTCTTAAGGAGTTCTTTGAACTCCGGCTCCGATATTACAGTTTGAGGAAGGAATGGCTTATTGGGATGCTGGGTGCTGAGTCTGCAAAGCTGAGCAACCAGGCTCGCTTCATCCTGGAGAAAATAGATGGCAAAATTGTGATCGGTATGTTGTTCTTGGAGACTGGGATTGGAACTGGGAGAACTGGGTGATCTCTTGAGCTCTGTCAGCACCCCCTCAGCCCCAGGCTGGCTTTTACAAACCACACCAGGGCTTATCTCTCTTCCAGTGACATCTAACAGGAAAATGCTTCACAGAGTATCCTTGATCTGTGTATTATACACATAATAATGACAATGGGATACTTATGCAGCTTTCCTGCTCCATGTTTGAGAATTTTTGAGAGAATTTTTTACTAGTTTAGGAATATTTCCCATTTATTTCTGACTTGGTAGGAGTAAGAGTTAATTATTTATGGGGTTAGAAAGGGGCAGAGTTTGCTGTTAAATGCATTCTTAAGAATCTGTATCTCTCTCTCCATTATCTTTGTGAACCTCTGCAAAAATATTCCAAGTCACGTTCTCAGTGGACTGGGGGTTCAAACTTAGATGATACTCAAGGAGCAGCATCTGAGAATCATGAGCTAGAAAAAGAAGCAGATCTTTGTTCCCAGCATACACATTTTTCAATCAACTTTTCCCCCTCGGTGTAAAAGCCGGGCTGTGTTCCGCTGCCTTCACAGAGGATGCGGCCAGACAACGTGTCATAAGATGCTTTGTGGTTTGTGTCTGAAGGCAGCCCAGTAATCCCAGCAGCCCGAGTCTGTCTGACTGAACTCGGGAAGAGAAATAATTCCCCTGAAATGCATTTTCTTGGGTTTTTGTAATAAGTAGTTCCAAGGCTGCCAGAGCTGGTTTCATTTGTATTTGTGTCTCATGGTTGATGGCCTCTGATACCTTAAAAAGGAGCAAATTCCAGCTGAAGCATTTCCAGTGGTTGAGCACTTAGAGCATAAATTTCCCGAGTGATGTCTAATGAGGTGCAAGCTATACCAAGCTATCAAGGGGTTTTTTCTCCACCTGCCTGTCATGATGAAACCTGTTTTATATCATCATACCTTTTTTTCCCAAGTTCAAAAACTACTTAAAGCAGGGGAAATGCGTGTATGGAAACAAAGAAAAATATTAACATTGTTTTGACTGGTACAGGAGCAATACTTCCCTGACAAACCACCTGCTAAATAGGAGCTTTTCAGGTGTTGTTCAGGCTCTTCCACATGTCCCAGCTGTGATGTGGAAAGGCTGGTTTGGAGCTCTGTAGGATGCAGAGCAGCTACAACCACAGGATCCAAACTGTAAAGCTCGTCTGTCGCTCCTAACAGTGACTGGTAGTGGGCACTGAGTGACAATCCTGAAATGTCTGTTTGCAGAAAACAAACCCAAGAAAGAGCTGATTCAAGTTCTTATCCAGAGAGGGTACGAGTCTGATCCGGTGAAGGCTTGGAAGGAGGCTCAAAACAAGGTAATGCCTCAGTCATCCTCTGAATATGCCCAAACTGGTCCCGAGCGCTGAGACTTCATAATCCTTAGAGAGGCCCAAGTTGCTTTTCAATTTGCAGGATTCAAGAGCTTCTGTGTTTGATCAGTAGTCCTACCCTTATGTGTCAGGGGTTTTGTTGATGATGTTTGTTACAAATCCACATTTAGGATGAAGACGAGGATGAGGAGGAAGAGAGTGACAAAGAATCAGCTGCAGCCTCTGGCCCAGACTTCAACTACCTGCTGAACATGCCCCTGTGGTATCTGACCAAGGAGAAGAAAGATGAGCTCTGCAAGCAGAGAGATAACAAAGTATGTGCCTTCCTTTCCTTTTACAGCATTATATTCATATATATATATTATGTGTTATATAGTTTATTTTTGGATGGTGGATTGAAGTGGGTGACTAATGATTATCATCTGTGATCCCTTTAGGAAAAGGAGCTGGAAAACCTTAAGCGCAAGAGTCCCTCTGACCTGTGGAAGGAAGACCTTGCTGCCTTCATTGATGAACTTGATGTATGTCAATGCTCAGTGTAGATGATCAAGCTCCCTCATTTTATCCACCAGCCCGTTATTGACTTCTGTATTATTTTATGCTCCCCTCTGCAGGCAGTGGAGGCCAAGGAAGCACAGGATGAGAGGGCAGGGATTGCTGGCAGACCTTTGAAGGTGAAAGGAGGGAAAGCAAAGGCGAAGAAGACCCAGCTGGCAGAAGTAATGCCATCCCCTCATGGCATCAGGGTTGTTCCTCGGATCACTGCCGAGATGAAGGCAGAGGCAGAGAAGAAAACGAAGAAGAAAGTAAAGGTAAAAAGGAAGATTCCAAATGCTCAGTCTTTCTTTACATCCTCTTCAATACAGTCCTAAAGAAATATGAGTCCTTGTTAGCTGGATTTGTCCTGTTGAAGCCGTTGTTCAGGGAGAGGGACAGGACCTTAGGATTTGGGGAACACTGGGAATGGGGGTGTCTCAGTCTGAAGGAAAACAGACTCACTAACATATCAGGAGATGGCTTAGAGGGAAACTTTTGGCACGTTCCGGTGCCAGGGATGGGCTGGTAGCTCAGAAAAGGGGGCGGATGCAAGTAAGGTTGTTCCAGGTGTCTTGGGAATTTGATAAACCCTCTAGCAGGCAGGAAGCACAGCCAGTACATTCCCTTCTCCAGAACAGCCTTTACATTCCCAGCAATGCTTTCAGCCGCTTAATGCCATCATTGTTCTCTGTATCAAGGAGATAAAAAAGATTGAACTCTTTTTATAGGACTAGTTGAAATTGTGCCATTCAGCCATTTCCAACAGAGAGAACTAACCCATCCCTTCACCTGTTTGGCCCTGGAAGCCACACTGGTCACTCCTTTCCTCCACATGATTCCACCCAACAGTTTTTCCAAATAACTTGCTCTTGTTTTTATCCCACCCTGTCCAGTCCTGCATCTCCATCCCCCCCAGAGCCAACAGACAGCAGCAGGACCAGAGCGCTCAGGAGTGGGGCCACAGTTCCTGTTTTTGTTCATGTTGGATTTTGCCTTTTAAGTCACCTGATCTGGGGGCAGATCCTGTCCAATTTACAGATCCTGTCTGTAATCAATTCTACACACAGTTTGTTTCACAGACTCGGGTTTCTTGTACCACTAACTTCTACATGTCTAAAATAAGCAGCTCCTTCCTCCATTACCCCGTGTGCCTCTTCTCCGTGAGCTGACTCACTGTTTGGTATCTGCTTGCATCTGCAGAGTGAAAAAACTGAATTTGATGAGAATCAGGATGAAAACACATCCGGAGAGAAGGAGTCTGCAGGCTTGAAGCAGAGATTAGCCCAGAAGCTGAAGACTGAGCAAGGTAAATACTTTTATGTTTTTCCCTCCATGGAAAGGGAGGGGAAGGATTGTCAGTTTGGTTATCTGACCTCTTCCTGAAGGTGGTGAGCAACACCTAGGATCAGTAGTTTTGGAAAAACTAGGTGGGAAAGTGATCCTGGGCAACAGTCAAGCGGGATAAATTCCTATTTCTCTTTGCTTAAGCCAGAATCCTCTGAATTCAGTGTATTTCTAAGCTGAGCTTGAACTGCTGAGCCTGAAGTACACATGGAAGTTTACTGGTTCATCCTGCCTCCCAATATTTTTCAGGAGCTAAGAGACAGGCAACTCTGCCTTTCAAGCCATTAAAGAAAACCAAGAAACGAAACCCTTGGTCTGACTCAGGGTCTGATTCAGAGTCTGATTTTGAAGCACCTCCTCAGAGAGAGCGAGTGGTTCGCCAGGCAGCAGGTGAGTAAGGACACGGATGCAGAAGAGGGATGGTCCTCCTTGTCGAGGAGAAAATGGAACAGACTATTTAGGGACCTCCCAGAGCCTCAGATCACATTTAGAAATCATCTTTAAAAGGCTTCTTTATTTTACTGTCTGAAACTATTAAATATTTCTACCATTTGTGCACATTTTCAAGGAAAAGCAGAAATGGGCAACTAGAGAAATATGGCTATTTGGTTTAATTACACAACTGTCTTGGCAAATTAAATGTGTTGTGGGTGAGGCTGGAAGACTCCAAATGGCAGAACACACTTGTCATTTAGAGTCTTCTCCCTGGCAGTCTCAGCATCTGCTTGTTTTTATTCAGATCTTTATTTTTTAATAACTGCAGCTAAAATATTGAAAAAGAAACTGAGCTGCATATTGCCAAATGTGTAAAATAACACATCTGTGTCCTTCCATCAGCCAAAGTCAAACCCATGGTCATTTCGGACTCGAATCACTCCAGCTCAGATGAGGAGTCTGAATTCCAGGGTGACAGTGAAGGCAACTCTGAATCGGACACAGACTCTAAGAAAAAGGCTCCTCCCAAGCCCAGACCTGCTCCCAAGTGAGTATTTTTCCATAATCACTGGAAATGAGTTGTGCTTAATGCTACACAAATTAAAAGCGTTTGTTGTTGGGTTTTTTTCGCATCTATTTAGTGCTTCATAAACTGAATTAAAAACTTGGGGTTTTGTTTTCTAGGGAAACCACTGAAAAAGCAGCAAAAGCTCCCAAGCAAAAGGCAGTGCCAAGTGCTGTCCCTGGTGAGTGCAAGACCTCTAAACCATGTGGATTGTACTAAAATCCCTCAGCAGTGCACAGGGAAGAGCAGAGGGGATAACTTGGCTGTTTCAGGCTGACTTTCTGCTTTCTTTATCCAGTTCCAGTCCAAGATGTCCCTGAGGACAAGGTGAGCCAGGCTCCTGCAGCTCCGTCCGTCCTGGTGCCGAGCACCAAGGCCGTGCCCAAAAAACCTGCTGCAGCCAAGAAGGCCGGAGCCACCAAGGGTAAGGGCAGCTCAGCAACATCAGTTCTAGAGAACAAATATAATTCCTGTGGGAAACGGTCCGAGTGATTTCGCTCTGCGTTCCAGGGTCTGGGCAACTGCAGTTTGCATTTCAGCAAAGATCTGAGGTTTGTGGCAGAGGTTCTCTGGTTGTCATGTTTGAGGTCTGTTTCCAAACATATCATGTTCTAGTTCATGCTGGACATGCTTGGAGGGAGGGAATTTTAGTTTGGGAACAGGAAAAGTGAATGCTTCCTACAGTGCTATGTAATACTTGGCAGGGATAATCCGAGTGGAATTTGTGTCTTGCAGTCAATGTCCCACTTCGTGTCTTTTTGGGAAGAAAGCTGCCTTGGAGCAGGCAAGCTTTTGGGGGTAGTTTGATCTATTCAATGCTGGATCCATCTCATCCATCTCCAGCATTTGACTTGGGGTTTTTTAAACTCAACTGCCAGACTTCGACACTGTTTTGCATATTCCAAATGGAATCAACTCGGTGTTGATCCCAGCAGGAAAATAGTGTTACTTCCACTCCTAAATTGAGAAAGCATGTTATCACTCAGAAATGGCCTGACATGAGCTGAACTGGAAGTTGTGCTTCAAGATGCTGTTAAAAAAAGTGAAAATATAGGTATGAAGGAATAAGTGAGTGTTTGGGAAATTCTTCCTCCCTGTGCAGGAGTTTGAAGGTCTGAGATGGGTTATAGAGCCTTGAGAGATCAGGACTTTCCAATCTGAAATAGTCTGTAAATGGCTTTGGGGACACTTTAATTCGATCGCCTCAATGTAGCGGAACTGAGCAGATAAACAACCTCATTCCTCACCATCTGTGGAAGAGAGATCTTTCTAGAAAACCCAGCTTCAAACAGACACGACCTGTGCGCTGACCCCGCAGCAGCGCAGAGCCTGTTTGTGTTGGAAGTCATTCCCAAACTGGGAACGAGAGAGGAGCGAAACAGGGGTTTAACGCCGTGTTCTGTTCCAGACACCCAGCCCTCCATCATGGATATCCTGGCCAAGAAAAAGGCTGCACCCAAACCCAAGCCAGCAGCGAAGGAGGGACCCCTGCGCGCCGCGGGTGACAACGCCAAGGGGAGGAAGGTTATGAAGAGGCAGCCAAGCTTTTTGGATTCGGATTCCGATTCGGATTTCGGCTCGAAGCCTGCCAAATCTGTTGCATCAAAGGTTTGTGCAACGCCGTCGGCGCTGAGGGAACCACGGAGCGTGGGGTCGGTTCTTCTGGCAGGAAAAGCTGGTGGAGGTCAAACCTCTACCTGGGTGTGGGGAATGGGGAGAAGAGGGGGTCATAGAATCATGGAATATTCTGAGCTGGAAGAGACCCTCAGGGATCATCAAGTCCAACTCCCTGCCCTGCACAGACACCCCAACAATCCCACCCTGTGCCTGAGAGCGTTGTCCAAATGCTCCTGGAGCTCTGGCAGCCGTGGGGCCGTGCCCATTCCCTGGGGAGCCTGTTCTGTGCCCAACCACCCTCTGGGGGAAGAACCTTTCCCTCATAAGTGTCAGACACCCCAGATCCTTGGTCTGCTCCCACCACCTCAAACACCCACCGTCCCCTTGGCAGAGCGGGCATGTGGTGCTCATTGTGTTCCCTGTGGATGCTCAGATCCATGACTCCTTTCCTCCTTTCCCTCCAGAAATCCAAACTAGAGGACGACACCTTCACCGTTGACTCCGGTGCTGGCAGCCCTGTAGCTCAGCCCCGTGCCAGGCCTGGCCGCCTCAAAAAACCTGTCCAGTACCTGGAGGAGTCCTCTGAGGATGATATATTTTGAGTTTTTAGGAAAATTTTAAACTCCAGATCCACAACGAGCCTTCAGCGGAGCTCCGGAGCTCCCACCAAAGACCACCTCAGCCCAGGAAGTCTTCACTGAATGTAAGCAGCTCCAAAAATGTTCCTTACAGGTGAACACAGGCTCGTTTTTTCTTGGTTTTAAATAAGTTAGATTTGTTTAAACAGGAACATCCCTTTTTTGGTGAACACTGGAGCCACGTGCCCAGCGAGTGCTGCCACACTTCCCCCTTCCCCCTTATTTGACACTTTGTGGTCATTTTAGTGTTAAAGTTGACTTTAGAACATGCCAAATCCTTTAAAATTTATACATCCCTCTTGAAAAATCTTATAGTACTAGAATACATGGACTTTTAATTCCACCGCCCAACACAGGTGAGCTGGAGTCATTTTTCCAGCACTATTCCTTCACTATGTAAATATTTCCTTGTTGTCCTGTTTTTTCTTGTCGTCCTGAGTTTGTCCTTTTTAATATTTGTCTAATAAAAGTGTTTTTACTTATTTTCTTCACAGAATTTGTGTGGTTTTAGGGAAATAACCACTGCAGAGCTTGCGCTAAGCCCTCTCTCCCATCAGAGCGGAGGCCTTGGCATAAGCTCTGGCGGGTGCTGGGCTGGTTGGCCACTTCCCCACTGGCTGTGGCCACCGTGGCTCCACAGCTGAATTCCTGTGAACACCCCTGTGGTCCCCAGCATGGGGGGAGCTGCTTGCCCAGAGTAGCTGTGGCCGCCCCATCCCTGGAAGTGTCCAAGGCCAGGCTGGAGTAACCTGGTCTAGTGGGAGGTGTCGCTGCCCATGGCAGGGGATGGGACTGGATGAGCTCTAAGGTCCCTTCCCATCCAAACCATTCCATGATTCCATGAAACCCCAGGGCCCCCCGCGCTATCGGTGCTTTGCTGGAACCCAGTCAAGTGTGGAAAGCCCTGTCAGATTTTCCACTGGCTCTGGAGAGTGTCTCCGGCGCGTCCCCTCCGAGAGCCGGGCTATTTACAGCTCCTCTTGCTGCAGAACATGACCCATGACAGAGCCACGGGTGGGTTGTGGGGCTGCTCTCAGAACCCTGGCATCACCCTAATCTGCATGTGGAGCTCTGGGAACACAGAGGGGACCACGGAGTCCATACCAGGACTTTCCCATCTCAGAATCTTGGATGGGGTGCTGGAGATGCTGCTGGATGGGAGCTGGGCTGTGGGGCATCAGGCACTGACCCACCCTGGGCATTGCACGGCCCCGTGGGGCGAGGGGGGTCTGAGGGTGACCCATGTTGTCCAGGGCTCTGCCCTCATTACTGGAAAGGGGATTTGAGGTGCCAGCAAAGGCCAACAGCGCTGGCCTGGGCTGGGCAGGGACTGGCAGGAGCCCTGGGCAGGGGCTGGCAGGAGCCCTGGCTGTGCCACACAGCATTTTGTAGGGATCAGTCCACATGTGCTGGAGCAGGGACAACCTGGGAAGATCCATGGGACCCCCAACAGCCCTGGCACAGCATCTTGGGGCAGGGAAGGCTCCTGCCAGCCATGAGCATCCCCCAGGCACCGCAGGGCTGGAGCTGTGGCAGCAGGACTGGGTGTACCCAGGCTCTGATGGGTCAGGGGGGTGATGACAGTGCTGGGGGGACCTTTTGGGGGCCGAGTGCTGTGGCTTGGGGACCCTGAGGCCCTGTGGGTTTGGGAAGGCCAAAGTTTGAGGGCGTTTCTGCAACTGGGGGAGCCACCGCCCCTCTGCCAACCTGTACCCTGGGCAGCTCCTGGCCCTGGGCAGAGCAGCTTTTGTCCTGGAGCCCCACCGGCAGTGCTGAGCCCTTCCCTCCCTCCAGGCGCCCCTGCGAGTGCTCTGTCCCTTTAAAAGCACTCCAGGCGTGGCTGTGGGACCATTATCCCATCCCAGCTGGACAAGGGACTGGACAGTCCTGGACAGCCCTGGACAGCCGGCGCCAGCAGCGCTGGCACACCGCGGACCGCAGCCTCCGCAGGTACGGGGCTGTTGTGGGGGACCACAGCTCAGCCAGGCCGAGCTGTGGAGGGGGACGAGGGATGGGGAATCTGCTGGTCCTGCCCCCCTTGGTGTCCTTGGACCCACCCGTGGGGGAGCGAGTCCTGGGCACAGCGGGTGCCTGGGGACACTCCTGACTGGGCTGAGCCGGGCTGGCGCTGCCTAGGCACCCTCCCGTGAGCGGGGACGCCGTGGTGCGTTTGGGAATGGAGGGAGGATGGAGAGCTGGAGGGGCCGCGCTGCCGCCGGGGCCCGACCTGGCGGCCACTGCGTGCCCCGAGCGCTGACCCCGCTCCCGCAGCGCGGCCATGGGCGAGTGGGGCTTCCTGAGCTCGCTGCTGGACGCCGTGCAGGAGCACTCGCCCATGGTGGGCCGGTTTTGGCTGGTGGTGATGCTCCTCTTCCGCATCCTGGTCCTGGCCACCGTGGGCAGCGACGTCTTCGAGGACGAGCAGGAGGAGTTCGTGTGTAACACGCAGCAGCCGGGCTGCAAACCCGTGTGCTACGACGCCGCCTTCCCCATCTCCCACTATCGCTTCCTCGTCTTCCACGTCGTTGTGCTCTCTGCGCCCGCCGCCCTCTTCGTCATCTTCGCCGTGCACCAGGCGGCCAAGCCGGGGCGCGGGGGGGCTCCCGGCCAGCGCGCCCGCCGCCTCCAGCCCTTCTACGTGGGCAGCGTGGTGGCCCGGATCGCCGCCGAGCTGGGCTTCCTGCTGGGCCAGGCGCTGCTCTACGGCTTCAGGGTGCAGCCGCTCTTCGTGTGCCGCCGCCGGCCCTGCCCGCACCGCGTCGACTGCTTCGTCTCCCGCCCCACCGAGAAAACCGTCTTCATCCACTTCTACTTCGTGGTGGGGCTGGTCTCGGCGCTGCTCAGCCTGGCCGAGCTCGCCCACCTCCTGCGCAAGGGGCCCCCGGCCCGGCCCGGCTGCTGCCACCGGCCCCAGGAGCGCGGCCCGGCGCCCGGGCAGCCGGCGGGGGCTGCGGAGGGACCCTGTGGTCCCCACCCGCGGGGGGACCTCACCGTGTGACCGGGCCCCGGCTGCCGCTGCCGGCATCAGCTGTGGCCGGTCTCGGCCCGGCGGGGACCGCGGCTCCCCATGCCCCAGAGGGGTTTCGGCCCTCGCCGTGCCAGGGACGCCGGGCCGGGCTGTGCCCCGCTGCCCCCGGTGCCCCCGGTTCCTGTTGTGGGCGGCGGATAGGCCTCACCCGGCAGCTGCTGGAAAAAAAATATGGACA
>VXBT01000792.1:0-40461 GCA_013400235.1 Oriolus oriolus | reverse complement strand
GAAAAGAAAAGAGAAAAGAAAATGAGGGAAGAAAGAAAATAAAAGATCCTCTAGTTCTGTAGTAAATTTCAAAGGCCAATTCTCTTCTCACTGGGGAGCAACAAAAGTGAGAGGGAGTGAAGAAACCCAACTTCCTTGGCCTCATCTCCTTTCTGAGAACTTTTGAAAGTGACCCTGCAAGGTATTAGACGCTCTTTTCCCAGCAGACTGAAGTCACAGCTGAATAACAATTCCTTCCATCTGACTTTTGGCAGCTAACTGAGCTACCTAAATTATCAACATATTTACCCTCTGGCTTCGGCTATAGTTGGTGGAAAGAAATAATCATCTCTAGATACCAGATTCCTATGCCACACTTGTAACTCCTAAAGCAAAAAATGATACTCATTTGGTTTATAATTTTAACCTTAGTTAGTAGTATAATTAAGAGAATGAGAATCAATGTAGAACTTGAAAATGGATTCCTAATTCTCAACTGCTCTGTAAGGTGTGCAATCACATTTGTGCAAAATGTCAAATGAGTTAGCCCAGCTGAAACAGCAGCAACAAAGTGCCATGAACACTAGAACACTTTGTGAATTCAGTGAAAGACTTCAGCATACTACGTGAGTTTCTGAAAACTATGAATGCCTTAACTCTTTATCATTGTTTTGCTCAGTTCTATCTCAAAGACTGATGTATTTTTTTTCTATCTATTCTTCTGCTCAAGAATGTTTAGCCAGCAAATTTCCAGAATTTTCACCATTTGTCCAAAATTCGCAGACATGTAAAAATGCTTGAAGTGACTACAGAGTTCCAAAATGGATCTAACTTCTGCTTTCTGAATAACCATGGGCTGAACTTGGTAGCTTTATCTCCAAACTGCAGAGGGTACTCACTTAGAATCTTTAGCTAAAAACAGTTTGCCAGGTCTGGAGTCAGGAAAACCAAATGAGAAAATTGCAGATCCCTGATATCCCTTTGATGAAAAGCTACGTAAAACAAATGGAGGTTCACACTTCTAAATTTCATCTGTGCTATTTTTATGATTTAACCCAATGGCAAGTATCACTCAGTCTCTTGCTCACTCTCTTATCTGCTCCCTAGTGAGAAGGAGAATCAGAAAAAGCATAAAACTCATGGGTTGGATAAGAATAGTTTAATAATTGAAACAAAGCAAAATATAATGATGATGATAATAATAATTACAATTATAATAGTAATAAACATAGAAAAAGAGGAATAAAACTGATGAAGGACAAGTGATGCCCAATAAAATTGCTCACTACCCACTGACTGATGCTGAGACTATCCCTGACCGGAGATCGACCCTTTCCAGACACCTTCCTTCAGTTTATATACAGAGCATGATGTTCTATGATATGGAATACACCTTTGGACAGTCCAGGTCAGATTTCCTTTTCCAAAGAATTTTCATTAAAATTTTATGACATCATCATTTGAAGAAACTCAATTTAATTTTTTTTTTTTTCTGCTAGGGAAAAAACTGTTCAAAACTTTTTTTTGTTTTGTTTCCCTCCAAGCTTATATTTTTAGCTCAGTCTTGAGCCATAATATAGAGACATGACTTCCTGATGTGCTGGTGTTAACAACTGGAGTAAACCATTCACTAATGACAAAATTACAACCAAAGGTCATGGGTTTAAGAAGTGTAATTTTTGATTGTTCTGCTCTGCTTTTCACTGGGGTGGCCTCACCTCAAGTCCTGGGGGCAGTTTTAGGTGACATAATATAAGAAGGATATAAAACCACTAGAGAGTATCCAAAGGAGGGACATGAGGATGGAGAAGGGTCTGGAGGGGAAGCTGTGTGAGGTCAGGTCAGCCTGGAGAAGAGGAGACTGAGGGGAGACCTCATCGCTGTTACGACTTCCTCGTGAGGGGCAGAGGAGGGGCAGGCACTGATCTCTGCTCTGTGACCAGTGACAGGACCCAAGGGAATGGCTTCAAGCTGTGTCAGGAGAGGGTTAGGTTGGGTATCAGGAAAAGGCTCTTCCCCCAGAGGGTGGCTGGGCACTGGAACAGGATCCCCAGGGAAGTGGTCGCAGCACCAAGCCTGGGAGAGTCCAAGAAGTGTTTGGACAATGCTCTGAAGGACATGGTGTGACTCTTGTGGTGTCCTGTGCAGAGCCAGGAGCTGGACTCAATGACCCTAGTGCATCCCTTCCACCCAGCTTATTCCATCATTCTGTGATTCTGTTTATCTTCTGGAGCACCAAATTTTGCAGAATGAGTATGAGCTGCTGAGTTGAATTTGTGTGGATGAATGCTAATGTATACCACAAGGAGTTCATTTTTTTTTTATTTTACTGGCTGATTCTTATTACAACAGATCCAAAATTGGAAATTTTGGAATGATTGAATGCACTACAGGATTGAACATAAACTAATGGCTAATGAAAAGATCTGCTAGCCATAGCAATTCCAAACTTTGACAGAATTCAAGAGGTACTTTATCTGTTGATTCTTCATAGGATTTTTTGAGTATTCCAGTGTAAAAGGAAGAAAAAGAAAACACTTTTTGACACCAAATGGGTGCAGCAGGCAGGGTTGAATTATGAATTTGTGAGGGAATGAAAAGCAAGGCAAACTACAATGGTTAAATTGCCACTGTCTTGTTCCCCAGACACTAAGAGAGACTTTTCAATTCTCCCTGATACATAAAGGCGTGGGAAGAAACAAAACAAAAGGAGCTCTATCTGAATAAAGCCACTGCTAGGAGGGAAATGAGAATGCCAAGTAATTGGTGGGTATAGATGGTACCTGCCAACTAGTCAAGCTGTTTGATAGCACTCCTCTGTAGACCCAAGGGGAGCATTGGTAACACAAGGAAGAAGGGTTAGCAATAGTTTCTAGGTCTTTTATGAGGCTTACTATCGATCACAAGCTGTTGCTGCTCAGGAAAAAGGTAAAAGAATATCTAGATAAATAGGAATTGACAAAGCTAGGCAACTTAGAGAGAGAAATCTCTGGAGTCACCTGTAACCAACGAAGAGATATTGAAAGTGATACAATCAATGTAGCCCAGGAAGACTCTAGGGAAAAATGAGCTTACCCATCAAGTAGCTGTAGTTGGAGGCATGTGGCTGGTGTGTTGGTTTGCGTGACGGGCTCACTGAGGCATCTATACCTTCTACATTTCATGCTGCAGTTTCAGGATTTATTTGGGATCTAATGAAGACCATCTTAAAAGCTCACACAGTTCCACGGACTCTTTCAGTTTTAAGCAATGGAGCAGTATTTCCAGCGTAAGGAGAGAGGTCCAATGTTTTCTGGGACAGATGTGAAACAGAGGAAAAGAAAAATGTATTTATGCTGTGCCATTCATTTCTTTGCTTCTCCAGAGAAACAGAGAGTGAGTATAGCTGCCTTCAGAAGAATCTCTTAAAAATGAAGTTAATCAAAATTTGTACCTTAAAAACAATGAAAGAAAAGGAAGACAAAATGTAAACAGAACCTGGAGTGAAATGCGCTGTTAAATTCACAGACCTCAGAGAACTATCAGACTCAAAGAATGAGGAAAAAACCCTGCATTTTCCACCAGTCTTGAGTTTTATAATTTATCCATAAATGAGGCTGATCTCCCTAGTGTATGCGGTGGTCATTGGTGAGACACTTGTTTGTTTAGAGGCCAGTTTAATCTCTATCCTTTCTGGATCTCTGGTCTCTTTAAATTGAGAAATTTTCATTTGTTAGAAAAATGGTTAGATCATGAGGAATCTAACTGCAACTTAGCTGCAAAAACCAAGAGATTCTAGCTGTGAAGTATTGTGCTTGAGCCACAGTGTGAGAGACACAACTTAGAAAGATAAAGAATCCATTCCTCCTCTTCATATGTGCATAGGCCGTATAGACGAGTAGGCATCTGTTACTGGTTAGGCTAAAAAAGCAGAATTTTGTGAGTTATTTGAGCTTGTGAGGGTAGATTTAGAGATCTAATGTGCAATATGAAAAATTTCACAGTATTTTGGTAGATGTCACGATACATGCTCAGCTTTGCTCTGAATTGTAAAGATAGCCTTTTCATATACAGCAGCTGTGGTTTTCAAAAGCAAATCCAGGTAGCATTCAATCTTAAGCATGAACTGAATTTAGTATGATGTTGTTTTCAGCAGGGTGTAGACGCAATCTGAGTTTGAACTGTCAAGAACTTCAGATGTGTCCAGGCATCTTCTGGGCGTATTTAAAAAGAGACCAGAAGGGTCCCTATGCCTCCTAGAAATCCTGCTATCCTGTAACTGTGGTATAAATGACTAACTAAAATGACACCCATTACTTCAGGTGAAATGCCCACAGGAGAAGATTTTCACTGCTGACTGCTGGGCAAGAAGGAGAATGTGGTAAAATGTCAGTTCCTGCAATAGTCTAGGGTACTATTTACAAATAGCAAAATTTTGATGTGGGGAGAAGGGGACAAGGGAGCAGGAGGGACAAGGGTCTGCAAATCTTGTGGAGTAATTGGAAAACAAAGGAAAAGACACGCTGGACAGAAAGGCTGGATTCAGCTTCCTTTAAGCAGTGGCCTATGGTCCCAAAGATATAGAGATGTTCATCTCTCTCCATCAGTTACAGAGGGATGTTAGGATGTCCATTTCACTACCTTAAATACTAAAATCTACACTTAAAATCAGGTGAGAAGAATCCAAGCCTTTATTCATACAAACTTTGGTCTATCAAAATGATCACTCCTAAGCTCAGCTCACCCTGACACTGTTCCCAGACACTCTGGGTTTCACATACATTAGTGAGTCCTTCCATGAAGGAATTACTGCCAATGAAAGGACCAATGGGCAACTTGAATATTCAGTATTCAGTGGTTTTGTTGTGTTTTGTTTGGGTTTTTTTTTTTGTTTAGTTTTTTTGTTTGGTTGGTTGGTTGTTTTGTTATTAGGTTTGGGGGCTTCCCCTCCTCTGGGATGGGAACAGGGAATATTATTTCAAAATTTTTCTTTAGCAATGCCATGAGAGTCAAGACAAGACTTCTCTCACTTACAATAAAGAGTATGCAGATATGTCTCAAGGTCCAGCTGTAATTGTCTGTGTCCTTGTAAGGGTTCACCCACCCCAGTCCAAAGGCAAAGGTCGGGATGCTGCGAATAGAACAATTTCTGGAGGATACGCAGATCTGCATATAACTTTATGCTGAAAGGTACAAAATTACAGCTTCATTGGAAGAACCACAGTGCTGAGAGTGGCCCTTAGGGCACAAAACCCTGCTGTATCACATGGTAGAGCCTCAGCATGTGAATATAAGGACCATAATATTGAAGGTTTTACATATTTAATTTCCTGGCGGAGACCAAGCAGTAGTGATTTAAGCACTTGTTTGCCTTATCCAGGGCCATTTGCCTATGCTGCTTTTAGCACCAATGATGATATACTAAAACCTTTTGTTTGTGGGGCTACAAAATAAGAACTTATCTCCTAATAGCAGCAGTTTAGCTGTGTTTATGTCAGCGCTGCACTACATGAGGACTGGCATGTCTCTGCTGATTTAAATTCTCCTGAATACAAGCCTTCCAGAGCTGTAAATAGAGAGAGGTTAAGGCCAGATCTTCCAGCTCAGATGAAGTTGCTTCATCGTTTATTATTGTTCAGTTACAATCAAATTATTGATGTTCTCAACATTGCTGGGGCTACTGCATGATGCAAGCCACATGAGCGAGATAGTGGGAAACAAAGAAGAGGAAAATAATAATGTAGAGAAGAATAGAGTTCTTAGCACTTGCTTACACAATCATATGGGAAATAAAGCCCAGAATGGTGCAGCAAAACTGTGCTGCTTTTTTTTGTCTTTCCCCTTGTTCATGCATGATTTGAAAACCTTTTGCATAGGAGAAGAAAAAGAAATAAAGTTAAACATTCTCAGGGATGCTAAGATGTCAGAGTACAGCTTTTTTCCCTTAAGCATATGAAATATTAAGAATGCTCAGCAAAAGCCAATGGGGAAGCTGCTTAGATAAGAAGATGAAAAATTAATTTTAATGCACAGAGGACTAAGTAATACACTTATTTCACAACCTCAATCAATTTTAATATTTTAGTATTTAAAATTTGTGTCTCTCCAATAATATTTTAAAAGTTGCTAGTGTTTTTTTGTTGGTATTTCAAGTTGTTCTGTTTCTCTTTTTGCCTCTCTTGCTCTCACTCTTTCTTTCCAGTATGCATAGGAGAATGCCTTAGATGAATTTTCTTCTTGGCAACTATCAGTATAGGGTGATTAATGGATTCTTCTCTTCCATGGTGTGGAATTTCTTCTCTACTTCTCTCACGTTTGAGAATAGAGGATTCTTGCAAATAAATAGAGGCCAAATTCAGTGCATAGAAAACACTCATCTTCAACAACAGCCCAGCTAAGTTGCAGCAGAAGATTGCAAAGGCTGCAGTCAAAGTACTTCTCAGTTAATTGCTTTGGAAAAGTAACCCATAGGAGCCAAGGCTTCAGTGCAGTCTGTAAAAATGCAGCCAGGAACTCAAGTGAAGATAAATGTGTTCAGGCAAATCATCTCCGTGGCTTTGTGACTGTATTATCATTACTGCCTGGATTATGTAGCTTAAACCTGTCTCCTGAATATCAGCATGTGAGAGTTGTCCCTTTCAGGATACAATACACACATATTTGGAGAGGAGATTCTCATCTTCCAGCTAAAATAAAAACAAAAGCAAAAAAGACAGTGAAGTGAAAAATAAAAAATCCAAACAAATTCTCGGTTTACACATTGACAATCATGTCCAGAAATACCCTTAGGACAAATGAAAAACAACGTTAAAAATAAATTTAAAAGCTACAGGTTCTGTGCTGATTTCCAGGTAGATCCCTAAGATCAAGTACCCTTCCTTTGCTTCTAACACTGCTCCTATGAGGTGCCTGGGAAAATGTACCTATTACAGTCATTAAATGCTCAGCTATCATGGAAAGAGGTTTTCTGCCTTGTACCTACATTTAGGCATTTATCTCCGCCACCATATACCTGACTCATTTTGTTACAGAGCTAGTGATGGGCAAGTCATTTCTCCTTCATTTTCCCCATAATTTTATTTGAAAGCAGCACAGATTTAAGTTGATGTGAAGGGAGAACTCTCTGAAGCCAGGTTCCTTTTAGTCAAAGAAATACTCTCTTTATTCTTTATATAGCTGGATAATATATAAACAGAGCACTACACATTAGAAAAATGGCCATGTGTGCTGTAGACAAGTATATCAGCCTTTACTGATTATGTTTTCCTCTTCATTATACTACATTTCCTGATTATCATACCACCACAGAACTCAGAGAAAGAAAAGATTGACTAAATGTTATCTGTGATGTTATGGCAGAAAGGGCTGGTATTTAATTATTTTACTATTTTATTTTATTTTATTTTCAAATCAAATTTAGTTTAATTTAATTTTTTTATTTTATTTTATTTAGGGGGTATTGTTGTTTTATTTTACTTTGTTTTGGTTTGGTTTACTTTGATTTTTTGTTTTATTTTTTAAATTTTATTTTGTTTTATTTTATTTTTTAACCTTCATCCAAAACAGATCTGGAAATTAAAATTACATTCAATCAGAGAGACACTTAGGAAAGCAGTAATATTTCTGCTGATACATGTGGCTGCTAAAAAAAAGAGCTGTATGTCTGACTGAGAACATTTCCACAGGAAACGGCTCTTACATATTTGAAAGCACAGAAAAAATCAAAATACCTTACAATATCACACACAGTAACTCCCAGATATGATGCAGTCTGTCATTATTTCCTTTTCCTTCTTGATAAATGTTCATCAAAATAGGAAGAATCTGATACAAATAACATCTATGGTTTTGTTTAGTTAAATGTTTAATAGGCAATGATGTTTCTGGAATTTCTCATACTATTCTACCTAAATAATGGTGACTAAAATGCAGACCAATTATTCCTGACTCTGTATGCAGGGTGCTGTATATTCACTTAGACTCAGCCTGATAATTCCTCTTTTGCATTCTTGCTCATTTTTGTCACAAGAGTCCTTTCTTTTTTACAAAATGTGAACAATTTCTAGCATTTTCCTCCAGTTGTTTATTGTACTGAGGATTTTGTGGGTTTTTGTTGTTTTTTTTTTTTTCTTTTCACTTATCCTGGTGCTAAGGTGTCTGACCTTGTTCATGACATCCTAAGAACAATCTCCTTAACGAGGTAGCTGCTTATGAAACACATCTCTCTGGAGTGTTATTATCATATGAACACCGGTAAAAATGTGTCTCTGCTCCAGAGAACCTCGTTCCGACACATCCAAGATGGATATGTAAGGAATCAGGCTAGAGCTAAACTGTTCTGATGAAAAATATTAGTTTGCTTGTATGTTTTTCCTTTGAAAAATGAGCTTTCATTATATTCAAACTTGTATGTAGGGACTGTCCATTCTGATGATCTTTCTGATTTTTAAAAAGCAGGAGTTTGGAACAGAATAAAATATTTCTTTTAAAAGCTCAGTTCCAATTTAACCCTTTTCCTTTGAATTGGAATATGAATTAAATTAGAATGTGTGTGGCATTTCAATTTATGGTACTAATTTGATGCAAAATGTATGTTTCACATCAGCTTTTCAAAATGAAACCTTTAATTTCAAGTCAATGTTTTCATTCAGTGTTTCATTTTAACCTGCCAAAACATCTTGCTTTAATTGAAAAAAAAAAAAAGATACAAATTAATCTACTTCAACCTTCTCTATCCATTTCTTTCTGAAACTTAGATTTTTATAGTTTTAACCTATCTTATTTATCAAAATTTGAGATTGAATTTACAAACATACTTAAAATCTATCTTAATTAAAACAATTTATTCTTAAAATTAAATAGATTAATTTTTATAAAATTCTGAAAAGACGTTTGGAATGTTCAAGGAAAACCTTAACTATATCACATTCTAAAGTAATCTCTAATTTCCCCCTGATGAGCACTGAATAAATGGAACAGGTTGATACACACAGTGTGTGATGAAGTAACTCTCAGATACCTAAATGACCTTAACACACTGTGAAAATTACTTTTAATTATTTGCAAAATAAGAAAATTTAAAAATAAGTATAATTTTTATTATTAAGTGAATTATTTGCATAACTTAGAAACCAGAAAATAAATAGTTAGGAAAGAATTAGAAGAAAAAAGGGTCTAAATTTTAGTACTAGTATTAGTAATGTACTTATTGAAGTCCGAATGACATTAGAATTGGTATTTTTAAAAATATCCTCCAATTCTTGTTGCAGTTTGGAATGGATTTTTTAGAAAAACGAAAAAGATATTTTTCTTACTTTTTTTTTCCTTTAAACATAAAGTTTCATTGTTATTTTTCAGTTTGTAATTAACTTTTTGGAAAGAGCAGTTTCATGTATGAGTTCCCCAACAGAATAAACATATTTTGAAAATAAAAATTAAAAAGGAAGCCATTGTTATCAAATATACTTTTCTGAGGACAGGCAATAGGAATTATGTTTCTTATTAGCCAAAACAATTTGCTCATCTTCCAAAAGCAATGTCTCTAAAATAGCATTAGCTTTGAGTCACAGTCCTATCTGAGAACTATATAACAGGAGAAATCTTATGTCATATAGTACAGGGAAATAAAAGCAAAATAACCTTTATTCTAGCTTAGCTTTTATTTCAACTGCTTTGCTTATATTCTTCATAACAGTGACTAATACTGGCCTGCACACATATTGTGGACAATATTTTGCACATAAACCATAGTAATTGATAACTAAATTTTACCCAGATAAAACCCAAGCCTATTAAAATATTTACAAATCTTAGCAGAAAGAAATATGCATAATAGACTTCCACCTATTCTGACAGCCATTTTGAGAAACTCTGTTCTTTTTGCTCAATGAATTAAAGCAATTATTGCTCATTCTATTGTAAGCCCCAGAGGCTCCATTATGCTACAAGTCTAGAAGGATGCTTGAAAATACAGAGTTCGTTCTGAAAACTTTATGGTTTGCATAGGGAAAAAAGAAAAGAGAAAAGGAGNGAGAAAAGGAGAGAAAAAAGTGGGGAAAGAGGAGAGGAGAGGAGAGGAGAGGAGAGGAAAAAAATAAAAGAAAAAAAGGAAAAAAAAGCAAAAGCAAAAATCAAAGAAAAGAAAAAAGAAAGGAAAAAAGAAAAAGAAAAATGAAAAGAAAAAAGAAAAGAAAAGAAAAAATGAAAAGAAAAAAGAAAAGAAAGGAAAAGAAAAGAAAAGAAAAGAAAAGAAAAGAAAAGAAAAGAAAAGAAAAGAAAAGAAAAGAAAAGAAAAGAAAAGAAAAGAAAAGAAAAAAGAAAAGAAAGGAAAAGACCCCCAAAAAAACTAACAAAAAACCCCCAAGAAAAACAAAATTAGGACTGTTAAAAGATGTACAGGAAATGAAGCAGTATTCTCGCACCTGCATAGAAGACCTTTGGAACCATCAAGGAGAAAACAGATTTCCTTCCCTCAGTATGCTCTCCAAGCCCAAGACCACAGCTCAATCCTTAACAAGAAATTAAGAAATGAGATTTCAACCACATTTTCCGTGTTTTTAAGCCAGAGAGAGACTGACCAACTTCCCAGGCCAGTTGAGGGGGTTGATATTGAGAACCTGTTGTTGATTTTACCCTTCACCTTTACTCATCCTGTGAGCAGGTTTAGCTGTTGAGGGAAACTCATTCCCTGCCAGCTCCGGCCTGGACTGACGTACAAACAGGATGAGGACCCTGGCTACCCATCTAAACTCACCCTAGGGACCTCTTTTGTTCCACCAAACCATTTTGCAAGTGTACCTGCAGTACAGACAGTTGTTTCAGACCCTGTTCTACAAACGCAGAGAGCTGTGTCACTGGGTGACAGTTAAACCCTCCACAAAGTCCATTTGCTAGAATAAGTTGACACTCCTGGCCTCTTAAAACTGCATGTCACTTACAGAGACTGAGGTGAGAATAGGCTTACTACAGGTAACTGGTGGAATGGCTCCTGCCTGGAGTAAATAGATATTGTTGAAGCAGTGGTAGATCTCCACTGATATCCACATGGTTTGGGTTTTGTCTTTCATTAGCCAGAAAATGTTTCTATATCTCAGCGCATGGACATTAAAAGTGAATACTATGTGGTTTTCTCACACAAAATCTCAGTTGGTATCTAAGCAGGCAGAAGGATGAGATGCTGCAGCATTTCAAGAAACTAAAAAAATTATATTTAAGATTTGGGTGTTTTTTTAAAGGCTTTTTGTTATTCACTGAAAGAGAAAAGATAAACACAGAAGGACCCACTTTGCCTCAGTCAAAATGCAGCATTCAGTTTGGCTACAGACTAAACATGTTTGAGGCTAATTGTAGGAAAAATAAGTAAAAAGGCTTTTTTTACTAATCTGAAACAAGTAGAAATCTGGAAATGGTGGTATTTCTCACCAAAAAAACTCAATATCCTCATCTTACTTACAGTCTTACCTTTCAGATGTACATATTTTTGGCTTTGCTGAGATTTCAGGCCAGAGTTTTGAAGCTGTTTCTTTACTGGATAAAGCAACTACTGAAATAAGTCCAAGAAGATTTTATACAAGTTACATACATGAACTGTTCTGCTCCTCACACTTTACTGTTCTTTTTAGTCCTCTAACTGCCTCCCTTTAATTTGCAATCTTTGTAGCCTCTTATGAAACCTGCCAAAGGCCAGGTTTTAGTAAGCAGCTCCCTAAATTAATCACATACAAGTATTCAGTTGCCTTACCCCTAGAATTTCACTAAAGAAAAAAGAAAATGGTTAAAAGAAATAGTTTCATACTATATTTTGTTTTCCTCTTTTGTTCTTTTCCATTGCTTATTTTCATCCAGCTCATTTTTCCTGGCAAGACAGAAATGTTCTTCAGTTACTGTATTCTTTAAATGAAGTCTGTTGTATTTTAACTGATACAATTTTCAGTTTGTTCTTAAAGTCAAAATGAAAGGATTATGTATTTGTTTTGTGTTTTATTTATTTTATAGAAAGGGGCTCGAGAAGGTCAGAACATTCAATTACAGGAAAGGCTGGTAAAGCTTCCATGGACAGGGCATCATTACCGGAGTTTTTACTGCAATCCAACTGACAGCTCCTGAGCGCAATTTCCTCCTTTCTGCTGCATGCAGAGAATTCTTGGAGATAGAGGCACATTTTAAAAAACTTTATCTTCTTTATTCTATGCTTCAGAAATCAGCCTCTCCAGCTTTCTCCTGCTCCCCAGTGAGGGAGAAGCTGAGCTCTCCCTTTTTGCCTCATGCAGCAAGCCCCACTGCATGGCACATGACGGACATGGGGTCCCACAGTGGACTGGATTAAATCACACACAATAATCTCTGACTTCAGCACTGCCTCTGTTTGCTTCTGATGATATTTGTTTAGCACACGAGGTAAAGAAGCAAGAAGCTTGTGCACTGCTGCTCTGGCCTTGTAAATAATGCAAGACTTGGAAGGAACGATTAAAATTTGTTTCTCAAATAAGGTTTATCTTTCACTGGGAAAAAAAAAAACCCTCCATGGCTTCTTCAGAGTGAGACTGGGTTTCCAGGCTAAGTTTTGCAAGTTCAGTTTTCTACCGGAACAGCAGGTGTCTAAGCTTCTCTTACAGTCCCTGGAAGGTCTAGTCAATCTAGGATTAATCATAGAATCATAGAATAGTTTGGATTGGAACCTTAAAGATCATCTTGTTCCATGGGCAGGAGCACCTTCTACTAGACCAGTTTGCTCAGAGCCCCCTCCAGCTTGGTCTTCAACAATTCCAGGGAGCCAAATTCAATTTCAATACAGGCAAAAATTTCATTTAACCACGAGTGTACCCAGTAGCATCTGAGATATGTTAGGGTGTAAGAGTTATCCGCATGGGACTGATAGATATGATGTGAGGCTATGGGATACACTTAGCTGGAGACCAGATAAAGTTCTCTTAGGGCATCATAGTTATTTCAATGACCTGTGTTTTATAAACTGAAGCAAGTTCCTCTAAATGTATTATTTAGAGCTCCTCTGAAAATGTTACCTCACATGTAGGAAATTCTGCAGTGACTTAATTTGTTTTACACTGCAAATTAAATCTCACTGCTCTAAAGAAGCATGCCATGTTTATAATCACTGAGGAATATACATAACTTTCAATGGTGAAACAAAACTAAAGAATGATTGCCTGGAGGTAATGCTCTCTAGGAAGCTTAGCAAACTTGAGAGATGTTTATATTTTGGAATGATGAACACAGGTGGTAGTGGCTGTGAAAAACTCAACAACTAAATAGAAAATGGTTAGTTCAGAAAGGGTTTCCATTGCCATCTGAATGTAGCTGACTGAAAATTGTGTGCCAAGACCAGTGAGTACATCAGTTGAAGGCTCTGAAATGATGCTGAGGCCATTTTTGGCCAGCTGCCCATTTGAGTCAAGCTGAGCTGAACTGGAACCTAGCATAACCTAGCATCTGGTGGTGGTTTATGGCAGTAGGTCTCACACAGCTTGCAGATCTCCAAAGTCCAGGCGGGCTATGCATTGGGTTGAAGGGATTAAGCACAAAAATAGAGTGTCCCACCAGCTAAATCTCTGTTGCTAAGGACATCTTTCTGTGTTGATCTCTACAGGTGTGCCAGTGGTCCTTCTCTCCAGTTCCATCTTATTTTTAAAAGTTGTTGGTACTAAAGTCTTTCACGTTTGTGTCTTAATTTCGTCTTTATCAGAGACATTAACAGAAAATGAGACAACTTGTGTGGTTGTTCTTACTGTTTGTAACACAGAGTTACAGCCTTGGATTTGAGAATTAGCTTTTTCCTAAGCATTCTTCTATTGTTTCCTATTCCTTACCCTTCCTGGTTTTTTGGGTATGACACAAGTTAATCGATGGTCAGTGGTCTGGAGAACTCATGACATGGATTATGGATGCTGTACATTGGATAGGACAAAATAATTAATTATTGCTCCACCATCATCAACTCCTTGCATTTATATTGTTTATAATCTAACAATATTATGCTGGACATGAGTATACTTCCTACCTCCTCCAACCAACCTATTTGAAAGAAATAATTAAACATGTAAGAGACATGTTAAATCACTGAATTTCCACTAGACACTAATGTAGTACAAACTATCCATGCAAATAGATATTTGGGCAAATTGTCTGCTGGTCCAGCTTCATTGGCTTTAATCAGTAAAGAACTCAGCTGAGGTTTCCCAAGGGAAGATGTTGGATTTCAAGCTGATGCTGTGTTTGAGTTTGGCCAAGAAGCCATGATAAATTAAATCTATTCTCAAACATGCTGAAGAATTTCTCAGTTCTTTAAATGACTTTTCAGGCCATTTCAATTAAAAAAAAAATATTGCACAATACTTTTACTTCTCTGTATCCACATCCTGAATTCATGTAAATGTCCATTTGCTAATGTTTATATAGAATTCTTTGAGGTGGAATTGTCCAGAAAGGGGAAAAATATTAAGTCGTGATGAAGGAATGTGAAATATAAAAACATCTCGTTTCTCTCCATGAATGAATAAAAAGCCTTCTTCTTCCTCTCACTTCCTTCTCCATGACCCCAAAAAGGAAAACAAAACAAAACAAAACAAAACAAAACAAAACAAAACAAAACAAAACAAAACAAAACAAAACAAAACAAAATAAAAAGTCCTAATAATATATAGGGAGAATTTTCCTTCACTAATGATATTCAATTGTTCTAAGAAGGAAAAAATGGTACTAAGTATAATGAGATGCCAAATACAAAAAAGCCATGCTGCTCATCTCTAAGCCCTTCTGTTCCTTGAAGTGAAAACTCATTTTAAGAAGATTATGCTGCATATATTAGAAGATGGGCTGATATTCTGCATTCATACTCTACTGGGGCTTTGGCAGTAAAATAGAGAGAGGAAGGGAAGGAAAACAACCCAGCTAAAAAACATTTGTTCCTATTTACCTAATAGACTAGTATGAGACATAAGTCTCTTTTCATTCATTTATCCTTGAATATATATATAATATATATATATAAATAAATATATATATATATATTTAATCTGATGGATTCTTCAGCTGAAAAGGAGTCATAAAGGTTTTTTTAATTAGCAAGGAGGCTGCAGAGAGGAAGAAAGTAGTATTTGAATGAATTCCAAATTTAACATGAGTTACAAAATTTTTCTGATTTCAGGGAAAAAAAATTTCTTTGACTAGAGGAGAAGGGCTCAAATTCCCCACAAAACCCTTCCAGAGTTTTAAAACTGTCAGAAGTTTTAATTCCTTTACTGCATGAGGGGCAGGGACTATATCTCCAAAGAATGAATGTCTGAATGCAAGTTTCTTAATGAATTTGTAATGAGCAAAACCTGTCCAATTCAAACCCAAGGAAGATATTGTTGAGGATGGTGATGAAATTTTAAATAAGAAATTCTGTGTCTGCTCCTCACTTTAATTATCTCTTAACAACATTTTTTCCATGGGAATTGGCTATACATTTTTAATCTAATTATTTGTTTAAGAAAAGAAAAGTGTACAAGTCAGATTTTAGTTTAACTTACGAATATTTAGTATGCCAGTTTAGGGCTAAGTTTATCTCTCTGTGGTTGGAACTGCAAGACTTGGACTGCCCATATCTCTTTCCTAGACCCATCTAATTTATTTTTCTAAAAGAATTAATACAAAACAGTGTTACTGACCTCATGTCATACTGAACTCATATTGTGTTAAGGTCCTGCTGTGAGTGAAGAGTTGGGCCAGATGACCTCCCACTCCTCTAACATAAATTATTCTGCTTGTTTGGCAGTTATTTCATCTAAAGATTTGTCATCTATTTTATTTCCCTTTATTATTCCTTTTCCTTTCATTTCATTAATGTCAGTAGCAGTGTTCTGGGAAGAAATTAGGGCCTGATCCTGAATCATTACACTTTGAATGATTTTTGCATTGTGCATGAGAGGAATTAATTTGAGTTGCAACTAGACAAAAATAAATTGGACAGTTTTTCTCTATTACATTTTCTCCTTTCTGTAAAACTGAAGCATAATTTACATTTTATCCTCAAAAAAACAAAAAAATGAAAAATATTTTTCTGCAATAAATTTATACATGCACACATCCCCTTACATTTACTTGTCTTATATATATACCCATACACATAAATACACATGTGCACATGGTATGACAGAAAACAAACATATTTTAGCTGCAAAGAAGTTATATGTTTAAAAAAGCCCAGGTGCTTAAAGGCATTAGGGAACAATTTAACTTTCATTTGTGTCTTTCATGCTTAAATCTCATATTATTTGAAATACAAGGAATTTAGAATTCTGAATGCTGGGTTACCACGGAAAATTGAATTTAGCTTTCTAAAATCATTTGTGAATTTTGAAAAAACAAAACAAAACCCTTCAAACATTTAAGCAGTGCAGAGGTTTATTCAGGTTAAAAATATTTAAAATTAAAGTCTTCTATTATTAAACTTAAGTGCTCTGATTGTACCTGTTTAATGAAATGAAGAGGGAAGATATTAATATTTTAAACTCATGAATATACACTGTTTCTTTTAACAACAAGTTTTTAAATTCAGTTTTCTAACTGCTGTCTAGGAAATTAATTGAAATAACTATTCATTTTATAATGAGAAGACATAATATATAATTTTTTTGAGTTTTGTTGAGTTATTTCTGCCTAGGTTACTCCTTTACCGACTCCAAACCTATGGTGTCAGAGCTAAGGCACCTGATCAAAGTAACTTGAAATGCAGTTCATGGAAGTTGAGCAGTCCAGAAAACATACGATCCATCTAATGTTTTATGCATACCTATAGGTCGATAATGTTATTTATCATTACAGCATACTGGCATGTAGACAGAGCCTGAGAGAGGACCACAGGGCTATAAGCTGAAGGGAAGTACTAACAAATGACAGCCCAGCACTGCAGTGCATCTATTTGGTAGCAATTATCAGTTTGTGAGCAACTGCCGGAAAAAGCTGCAGAAAAAAATGACCTAATGACCACGGGTGGTGTTCAGAGACCTCTGAAACTTGTGTGGAATAATACTGAAACAAACTTGCCAGCTATGGGACAAAGTAAGTTATTTCTTAACTAAGCAGTAATAAAAAAAACCCCAAAGCTCTCATGTGTTACTTGCGGTGATATTAGACAGTGTCAAGGAATGCTTTAAAATTAACCAAAGACACAAGTGTCACAATTAACACAATATTACGGAGTATTTTGTTTAGTTATTGCTGCCACTTCAAATTTTAATCAGATAAATCAATTAATGTTTTCCCATGTAAGTAATAATAAAAGTACTCAGGCTATATTACCTGACATGTCACACACATGAAGGAAAGAATCACTGCAAACGCCACTGCAGGAAAATAGGGTATTCACCTCTTGCAAACATTACTGCACACAAAGGCTCATCTACAGTGAATTTTAGCCATGCTGATCACAATCCATGGCTGGAATCAGGCTTTCCTTGCTGAAAGCTTGAGAGAAGAAGAAATGTATTCCAATGCCTTGCCTACTCCTTGACTACTGATATAAGAAAAGTTGTGTTCTGCAAACTGAGCTCCAGGGAGTTAGGAAGAGAAGAGGGAAGACATGAAATGGACCCAAAAATGGAGGAGGAGTTACTGGAGATCACACAATCTGTTGTCTTTGGAGCTCAATGGTTTAGTAAATTCTTTCCTTTGTGCATTCCTCTGAACCATAGCTTTGTTAGACCACGGAGTGCCCTTCAGTGTTCTCCAGAGAGTTTCCTCCCAAATGGCGAACTCAGTCGTACATTTCTCGAGCTGACATTCCCTTCTTATTGCAGCCCAGCCTGTTACCCCCGAAGAGCATAATGGGATGTTATTCTATATTTCTCTTGGCAAGTTGTTTCAGTAGCAGGATTGTGACCGCAGTGCCTAATGCAGAAGGCTTCACAGTTGGAAGGGCAGTCTACAAAAGAGTTGCTGGAGAAATTAAAGATTCAAGCATCTAGAAGTCTTTTCTTCAGGAAAGTCCAGACCAATGCAAATAGAAGGTTATAGTTAGAAAATTCCATTAATACTCTTAGAAAATGTTCATTCTGTTAAACTTACTTCGGCCATGCAACCCTTGTCATGCACAAGGTTGAAGAATAAGCTCTCACCCATCTCTGAAAACATGATAAGGTTTTAATTCCAGATGTGATGGAGGTTCATATGTATCTGAGATTTCCCTCTGGCTTTTTTAAATGACTTGCAATGACCAAAGAGAAAGCCTAATTTAGGTGTTTCAGATAAGCACCTAAACTTGGATGCCGTGAGCTGAGTCTTCAGGGATTGTGATTGTTCTTTGAAGAGTGGCTAGCACAATGAAAAGGCTGAGTAAAATTCTAATACAAAATAATATATAGGAATAAGGCGCATAACAATAAGTTAAGTTGTTTATTACAAATCAAACCAAGTGGCATCTCTCAGCCACGATCCTTGATTTATCTCCTTTTTCCTGGCATGGCTTATGGCATGTGTTAGCACTGTTATCCATGCATTATAAATATTTATTTATGTATTTATGTTTTATGCTTTTACAGGCCAGTAAAAACAAATAACTGAACAAGTTTACAGGCAGTTAATTTGGTGTTTAATGGAAATAATAGTCTGAAAATGTCCTGCTTTGTGAAAGCACTGAGCTGAGTTTCTCCAGGGACCTGTTTATAGCACCAGAGATTTTTCCCTCTGGGTGCTGGGAACCCAGTCTTTTAGTCCTATTTTCATACTTTGCAAAACAAGGAGAACAACAAAATACTGTCAGTGCTGTGGAAAGTTCTCAGCAATTCTTCATTTCAAGGACATAATTGCTGTATCTGGATAAGAAAAATAAACAATAGCAGTTTGCCATCATGATCTGAGAACAAGTAATTCAGACTCTGTCCAGACTGATAAATAATATTAATGAAAATCCCAGTTCTTGCTTTTTTTTTTAAAAAAAAACTTTTTAATTTTTGAAAAAAAGTATTATTAAGACATTTAAAAACTAGATATTCACCTTCTTTTTTTTATTTTTAGTAAAAAAATGGTACAGAAAAATGAAGGGAAGAAGTGGGAAGACTCGGAAAAGAAAAAAAAGGAATGTAAACCGCAAAAGAGAGAACTTCCAAAAAATGTTAATTTGAAGTAATGAAGTAATGAAGTTAAAATGAAGTAATTTCAGTGGTCCTGTTTTTGTTAGTTTCTTTGATCTTTTTAGCTAAGTTTTGCTGAAAATGAGAACATTTAGGGAATAATTTTTTTATGAGAAACACATTTTTCTACAAAAAAATAAACTATCCTTATTACTTCAAAACATTTATGCTCAACAAATTTGGTTTTTTCTTGTCCCCCCGGTCTTCCATGGTCCAACTGTCTCCTTATTACAATTTTACCCTACGAAGGGGCTTTACTTCCCTGAAAGATCACATATCATATGGGATAATGTCCTGCTTAGCTTACGGCCAAATTCAGCTCCTCGGCATGGCAGGAGAGGCACAGAGAGGGAATGGCTGGGAACAGCACTGTGGGTTCAAGCCTGAGTTGGAGGCCAAGTGCCTTGTTTAAACCTTGACAGCCTCAGAAAATCAAGACAGCAAAAAAATCATTAAAAGACCAGTCTCTTCCTCATTTCTGTTTGGAGGAGTATAAATGATTATTAAGTCTCTTATGAGGCAAATAATGTGTAACAAGTTTCTTGCCACTGCTTGTTCCAGAGTAATTTCCTTGAATAAGCATTTTGGTTTTGTTGTTTTTCTTGTCTTTGGTTTGCTTTGTTGGGTTTTGAATTTTGATTTTTAATTTTTTTTGTGTTTGTTACTATTATTATTATTATTTTAAAGATAGAACCTATTTTGACTTATTTTAAGTAGTCCGAAAAGAGAAAGGCAAAACCCACTGAATAGTCCATTACTTTCTTCCACCTCCTCCAAACAGTTCAGAATTCAGCTTTCATTTTGATGGTGCTTTAACAGCACTTGGTTAAAAAAAGTAAACTAATTACAATGGAAATGCAGCTCTGAAAACTTTTAGAAAAACACATTATTTTGTTTTAGGGTTCAGTTAATATACATTCATTTATCATCTTTATAAGAGATGTACAGGGCAATGATGAATAATCCCTGGCTTCCAATCAGGAAATGCAAATTATTCTTCTCTCTTTTTTTTCTGTCTTTTTTTTTCCTCTTTTTTTTTCCTTTCCAATGAATAATGCATACTAGTAAAACTGAAGGGAAAAAAAAAGTGGTGCCAGAAAGCTGGCAGGATATAATGACAAGCAAGAAATGTAATGTGGTGTGTTACCAAAAAAGCCTCTAAAGAGAAGCCAAATGCTGCATTTCCTTTAGTCACAATTACATCATCAACCTTGAACTTAGGAGAAAGTCTGCAAAGTATAAAGCCCAGTAAGAATGAGGAGGGAAAATGCTGTCCATGGGAAATTAAATAAGTAAAAAACTACTCCTAGATGCAGGGGCTTTCTTTTACTTTATAGTGGAGCCCAAATCATGTACCCTAACCTGAGACCCCATCTGCCTACCTGAAACTCTTTAATCAAAGGTGTCAGCAATTTTGGCTTTCTTTATAGAGAAACCAACCTGCACTCTCACTGCATCACAGAGATGTTGGGTTGATTGAACTGGTTGAGCTCCCAAGCTTCCATCACTGTAGCTTGAAGGAGTTTTAGTCGATTGGGCTTTTACTTTAGACCATGACTTTTAAAGCTTGGGTTGAATGTAGGCTGCAGTTCCATCCTGCTGTCACACACAGGTGTCAACTATAAAAAAACTAGTTGAATAATCACAGTTTAAACATAACAAAAGAAGGTCTCAGTGGAAGATGTACAGCTTTGCACGTAACACAAAAGAGCTGTAAAGCAAGGTCTCAAGCATTTCTCTGAAATTTTGAAACTTAGTGAAGGCTTATTGCACTTAAGAGCTTGGCACTTTTAACTGAGATCTTGACTTTAAAACACTGCATTTTCATATCTGAATCATAAAGTTCATAGACAAAGTACAGCAAATTTTTTTTTCCTCTCTCTTTTTCTTTTTTTTTTTTTTTCTAGGAGAAGCAAAGACAATTTTTTTCTTCTTTAAACANTTTGGTTTCTTTTGATTTAGTTCATTTCAATTTGGTTTCTTTTTATTTGGTTTCTTTTGGCTTGTTTCTTTTGGCCGGTTTTTTTGTGTTTTTTCTCACCAGTTCCTAGAAATCTTAAGGATGGGGAGTTATAAAAACTTTGGACTACAGTGCCCATACCTGTCACAAATGTAATTACACGGTTTGAATTTCACCACATGTATTGAATTATAGTTTCCATAATGAAAATAAAGTACATTATCTCTAAGTTTAACCTCAAACTTTCTGAACTGAAGGCTGTCTTCTTCGCTCTCTAAATGTTTATCTCTTCTCCTAAGTAACAGATGATAGAATGAGAGGAAATGGCCTCAAGTTCTGCCAGGGGAGGTTTAGACTGGATGACAAGGAAAAGTTTTTCACTAAGGTGGTTGTCAAGCATTAGAACAGTGTGACTGGGAAGTGGTTGAGTCACCACCCATGAAGATATTTAAAAGATGTACAGTTGTGGTGCTTACAGACCTGGTTTAGTGGTGGACTTGGCAGTGCTGTCTGAATAGTTGGACTTGATGTTCTTAGGGGGCTTTTCTAATGTAAATCATTCTATGATTCCGTGGATTTCAAAAGCATCTGGATCATGAAGCTCCTGCAGATTTATTTAGATGTCTCAGCTCTCATTGCCAATCAAAGAACATGTCACACTGGTGAATATGCACTTGAACCACTCCTCCTGCAAGACTGTTCCTGATCCCGACCTAGGGAGTGGTCATATTTCACCCCCTATTCTACCTTTGCATAGTCACCAGCATTGCTAGAGGAGGTATCACAGTTTATGAGTTACTTGCAGTTTACAGGAATAATTTCTAGTTCTACTGCTAAAGGACTACTCTTTCAGTATTGAACATATGGCTTGAGTCCTTCCTGTTGACCAAATTACAACCTCTTTCTTACTCACATGTGTCCATTCAGGGCATAAACACTGTGAGGTCTGCTGAGGAACACATGCTGTTTCCAAAACTAAGTTTTCTTCTCTTTCTGTAACAAGATAGAAATCACAATTTTTATTCTTTTGACTTGCAAGTTCTGTTGCTGCTGCTGTTTATTTCTTCCCATTTCCCTCCCTTCCGTCCCCAAGATGACCAAAAACTCCTAGCATCAATAGCCTATGTAAAAACATATTTCATGGATGGATAAAGGCCAAAATCAGGTTATTTCATTAAGACACAGAAACATGTCTTCTGGCATACCTCTAAAAAATCAATAAATTGAGGTAGGATGGGACCTCTCATTGTGTTAGAAGCCGAAATATATTTATTGTCCAGAAGTAATTTCAGTTTTATTGCCCAGATCACAGGTCATTGGTTAGCAGATGCTGGGCAGAGAATCTAGCCGGTCAGCTAATAGCCTCCCCACTGCTGAAATTAACTAACAGTCAAAAGGTTTAATAACCAAAGGTCACAATAGGCTGTTTGAAGAGTCAGTAGGAATCCATCTGATAAATTACCTTCTTCTTTTCTGGGGCAAATGCTGTCTCACCTCCCTCCGTGATATAAAATGAGAATTAGAAAAGTAAACTCTTACTCCAGGCCAAAAAGTTGATTTTCACAGCTTGCTAACATCTTCCAAAGAAAGCATGTCCTGTCCTAAACTCTTGCCTCTGTTGCCGATTATTCTGAAACCAAAATTGATCAAATTTGGAAGTCGAGCAAAAACACGCATTAATGGATTGGGAGTGAATGTAGATTTGGGGTTTACTTTTTAAAATGTATTTGATAATGTTAAACAAAAGTTACCATGCAATAATGAAAATCCTTGTAATATTCAATTTAATGTTTGAATTTCCGTTATTACCCTATTTGTCATGATAGGGTTAACAAAACCTACCTGAGTTAGGACTAGAGTCTTCAAATAGGCAACGACATAAGAATTTACCATCAAATTATACCAACCCAGAAGTCTTGAATCTAATTGCTGGAGGCACATAGAAGTGTATTTTGTCACTTCCCTTGTTAACCTCATCATTCTCTTTTAAAACATTAGGAAAATGACAGTCTGCAGCCTTGATAAGTTGCTGGTGTTTTCAGTAAAAAATGACCATTAGAGAATAATGAATGCTTCCTGCTTATTAAAACTACTTACTTTTTTTCCCCCCACCTTTAACTTCTCCCTGAAGTAGGCAGAAGTTTATTTTGCACACACTAGAGCTTGGCCTTACACTGAGGCCTGAAGTAAGCATTACCATGAGTAATGAGAAAGCAATGAGAAATTGCGAGTGAGTAGAGAGGAAACGGGAAAACTTTTCTCTACTTTTCTTTATTAACCTCTTCCTTACGGGATGCCTTATTCATATGATGGAATATTTGTCAGGTCACTTCAAGCTGTCATCGTGGAACTTTGTTCATGCTTTATAGAAAAGGTCTGAGGTGCAAAAGTATTAAAACCATGGCACTGACGTTAGTGGAGAGAGGCACCAGGTTCCACTATTCTCAGCCTACTGTGATGATAGGCTTGAGCTTGGTCTGCACTCTAACTCAGCTCTCATCAGTCAAATCCATGCTTCCAACACCAGGAAGAGCTTGTATCCAGACACTCCACATCTGGATTGATTCCTGTGCCTGAGTTTTCCTGTCTGGCTGACTTCTCAGCTCATTCTAGATGGAAATCAAGTCATCATCAGCTTGAATAAGTGATGAGCATGATCTTGAGCCTGAGCCTATGCACCACGAAAACATAAATGTAGAGCTGCAGTCTGAGCATGAAAACAGGACTAAGTAATAGGAGTGGACCTGCATAGTCATAAATTGATGATGGTCCAAACACAGTCACTGAGATTTGATTTCAAAGAACAAAAATCTCCCCTGCATGGAGAAATTTCATTCACAGATTCTAGGATCACAGCTTGTTTTGTGCTTTTCTACAGTTTTTTCATATCGCTGTGCTGCACTCAGGCTAAATTAATCATCTCCTTTTCATTTCAAATTCATGCCCCGGTTCCAGGAGTCTGAGGGAAATGAAATACCGTGTGAATCTCCAGACCAGTGCTGCAGACACACATGTAAAGGAGAGCATGGCCATCACTTCAAACAAGTGTACTGCAGCAGAGGCACAAGCCCTTAGCAAAACAGAGTGAGCTCAGCTCCTAAATGTGAGTGTGAGAAAATTGATGCAGTGAGCACTAAACTAGGAAATAAGTGAACAGCTATGGGACAGGGCTTGTGATACTGTAGCAAAGTATCGTCAGGAATTTGAAGTTTTCAACATGGCAAGAAAAGTGAGAGAGTTCAAAAAGGCAGTGATAGTCATGGATCCTTATGAACTGCAGCCCAGAGTAGCAGAAAAAGTCCTTTTTTCTTACATTTTAGGTGATATTCATGGCTTCATGTTTTCAATCCATGGGACTCATACCACTGAAATTCACCTGACACATACTTATTAGAAGAAAAATGGCAATTTGCTGTGAATGAAGGCTGGGAAAGAAGAAAGAGAAGGGATGTAAAAAGAAACAATTAAAATGCTATGTTTCTGTTGGAACAGTTTGGATTACTAGGTGGGACTCATTTGTCCGAACATAGATGAACTGATCAATAAATCCTTCCAGGAGTGATTGGCTCACTTTAAGATATATATCAAACCTAGATTAATACAAATCAATCTCTGGAAATGTCTGTTTCTCTCTATTCTGGACTGTCATGAAGGAATTCTTAGGTAATGAAATCGGACTTAGGCCTCTAAATTTTAGACAACTGAAGTTAGAGAAGATGAATCGCATCCTTACTTATTTGTGATAAACTAGTCCTCAGGTAATCCAGCTCAAAGGGACACACACAACCCATTCAGTACAGTCAGGAATATGAGGTTTACTCCATCAAAAAAAGGACTGAGTGGCTTTGCTGCTCAACAAAGTACCTAATAATTAATTTCCACTGTGGATGTTGATTCGCTCAACACAGACCCTACAATTAACATCGGTGTTTAGGTTGCTAGTGACCAAAGTTACTTATTGCACGCATTCAGAGATTTTTTATAAGACTGTGTGATGTGCCCTCAGTTTCCTATTCAGGCAACAGCTTTACCAGTGAAATGGTGTGAAATACTTCAGAAACAGGAAGTATGTACAACTCTAAATCAGGTAAAGAGCAATTCAACATTCAAAGACTTTCTCTGTACTTGAACAGAGATTTTGCTGTCGGCTCTGATACAAATGTTATATCAGCATCCCTTTAAACCCTTCCTTTTCCTACTCAGCAGTTTTGCTCTTTTAGACCCACACTTCCCTTGACCAATTACATTAATGTGTATTTGTCAATACCGAATTTCATTTGCTGCATAACAGCCCAGAGCCCAGCAAATCTTGTTGAATTTTCCTTGCCTCTTAAGCCTGAGTTCCTGTGTCTTCACAGCTTTGTGTTGTCAGCAAAACTTAACACTTTTACAATAGGTCTCTTGATCTAGGGCAATTACAGAGGGGAGCAATAGCAGGTGCAGGAGGCTTAACAAGAGATGGATGTTGTACTATCACTGTGGTCTCCAATCCTGTGTTAGTATAAGGGTTGTCAAATTGGTTCAAATTAAATTGACATCGCGGTGGAGCAGGTATCACACAGTTGTTGTAAATCTCAGACTTTCTTGGCTCCAGTGCCTTGAGAGGGGACAAGGAGAGGGAGACAAGGAGGAAGGGACAAACACATGCAAAAGCAGCAGCAGAAGGTGAGAATGGATGCAGGAATAAGACAGGCAGAAAAGGCTTTAGCAGGCTACCTACTGAATCTGTGGATTGTCATAAAGAAACAGTCGATGAGGACTTGCACAGTTCAGAACACATACACTGTTATGCAATAATTTTTGAATGAATGAACAGGTTAAAGTTTATAAAGGATGAAATTCTCTGCAACTTGATGTCATATCACCCACATTTTCCCCATCAGGCCACCTGTGGAATGAAGGGCCCTGAAATGAGAGCACCTGGAGCAGTTTCCTGGAAAGAAAGCTTCTAGGTAAAGAAGAAATTTCAGGCAGTTCTGCCATAACTTGAGTGATTCCTCTGGATCATCACACTTCTAAAAAGTTGGCATTATTTAACTGTAATTAAATGCCTTGAGGGGTTTGCTTCTTCAAAAACTTATGGAAGGGATATTCCTTCTATGAAGTACGAAAAATGCAAAGAGCCTGTCAGGCTGGTACATTTCTGGGCACATGCAGTGAGAGGACTTTGTTCTCCCAAATAAGCTGGATGAAGTGTAGAATGTTCACAAAGGTATTTGAGTTCGGAAGATAGTAACCTTGAAGTCCAGAAAAATAGATATTTCCAGAAGAAGAAGGCCTAAGGAGACAGCAAAAGCAGTTCAACACAAGAAAATGTAAAGTCTTGAACTTGGACAAAAATAACTCCAAGTACGAAGATGAGCTGGGAGCCAACTGTCTGGAAAGCAGAATTGGCAGAGACCTAGGGGGCTCCTGGTGGGCAAGAATTGACAAAACAATCTGACTTTGTAGCAAAGAAGACCAAAAACTTCCTGGGCTATACTACCAAGAACATTACCAGAAGGTTAAGGAAGGTGATCCTTCCCCTCTGCTCAGCACTGGTGAGACATCTCAAGTTCTGTGTCTGTTTCTGTGCCCTGTAGTGCAAGACAGATATGGGTACACTGGATAAAGCATAGTGATGGTCCAGAAAACAATGAAGACATTGGTGTTAAGCTGTCTACATAGAAAGGATATATTTAAGCTTGCATAGTACTCCACAGATGTTAACTGAAATACAGATTGTCCACGTACTTAGTCCTAAAACACATATCTAAACTTCATAAGCTGAATAGCTCTGTAGGCTTTATTGTGTTTATAAACAAAGTGTTTGCTTCAACAGACTGAAGTAAAACATCTAAAGTCATTTGAGATGATGAGAGACTATGCAACATCCACATGGGTCGGGCAGGACTGCAAAACACCTACACCCCTCTGGACTGGAATTAGGAAGTCAAAAGCATTTATCCAGAGCATATTGAATGCATTAGACACCTCTTTCTAACAATCAGTTTAGAGTTTTCTTGATGGCAACAGGAGTTGAGAAATCTAGTGCAGGGCTAGACCTCTACATCTAAATGATGCCTTTTCCTGGTCTTAAAATAAGAGAGCTGAACACAGTTAAGAGGGGAAAAGGGTTTTACCTCGCTATTTAAGGATCCTTAGGTGTGCTGAAATGCGCATGGAAATGCACCCTGAAATGCCCACTGAAGAAAATGGCCCCTCACAATGTGATGCGTATACAATTACATGCCTTGCAAAAATTAGCACATCTATCAAAGATTCCCCAATGAGGGACTTGGGCGAGACCCCCATCCAAGGAACCTTCCCCCTGGATGGGCCTAGCTTTGTTTGCAGAATGTGTTCTGGAGAGGACCTTGGTGTCTGGGGTTTTTAGAATGTTTGGTCTCTTGGCTTAATGGAATACTGGGTCTAAGAGGAGTTATCAAACTTAAAGAATTATAACTATGTAGGCTAAAAGCACTAAGAATACATAAAAGCTATATAAAAGAGTGTTTAAAAGGGGTATAAAAGAAAAAGCAAAAAAGAAAAAGCAAAGAATCATCATGACATCATAAATATTTACATACATTTCTGCTAAAATAAGAACAGTAAAGGCAATAAAAACCTTTCCTCATGCACAAGAGAATTCTCTTTTCTGTTCTATCACTTGGTTACTCAGAAAGAAGTTTAGATATTTCTATTGTTCTAAGACCTTTTGCAGAATCAAGTGGTCCTTGAGTCAACCATCAGTTAAGATCCTGACTCTGCATACGACATTCAGTTTCTGAACTCCAGCCAGTCTCCCTGTCCACTAACTGGAAACAAATCGCCTGCTCAGGAGCCAAGGTATTTGATGCTGCACCTTCATTTTTGGGTGGCAGTGAAGCTGTGGTTCCCCAGCTAGACTGTTGTGTTGGTAAATCTCCCAGGCCCCATGTTTTGAAGAAACTTCCTGTGACAGACCTTGCTTTTGAGGGGACTGCTGTGTGCAGACTGGCTTCAATATTTGATGAAAAATTAAAGCAAACGGCTTGACAGCTTAAGAGAATATTTAACCTTTAAGGTCAGTATGATGAGATGGACTTTCATTCATCTTCATCTGTCTCCTTCAAAAACCAAGTCTTTTCCATAAGGGTTCAAGGAAGTTACCATAGATTGAGTGCCAACAGCTCGGTGTTTATCCCTTTGATAGTTTTAGTCAAGCCATTCTGTTCATTTTTCCAGATGTTTCCAATTTAACTGATTATTTCACCACCATCACTTACCTGTTTTTTCACCTCCAAGTTTGACCTTCTCATCTTCTCTGCCTTACAGTTACCATTATTTTATCTAGAGGTTCACATGAAATTGAGATTATAGTCCTCTCTATTAAACATAGCCAGACAATTTAAGAAGGTGGTACACATAAAACCACACACAAACAGAGCATATTCTTTCCCTCTTCATGGTACCTGCCTTTTAGTACCCTACAGAAGAGAACCCATTACTTGAATAAAGGTGAATCTACTACTCAGGTATGTCCTTTAGCAGTTATGAGTTGTTTTTCCACCAGATTCCTGAATTCTGACATCAGCCATTGACTGGTTGCAATGTACTGAAATGATCCCACATTTGTGTTTGCCTCTCATGAACGCACATCTAAAATTAGAATTATTTCAAAATGATCACAATAAATCCTGTCTCTAAGTCGTTTGATCTTTTACTAAAGTCAGCAAAACCAGTCTTTGTATTGTGTGTGAGTGTTATGAATGTTTCTGAAGTCTTTTTAGTAATGTTTTGTTTAGAGCAATTTTTTTTAGGAACAATAAATTGTAAAAAATTCAAAAATTTTTATGCAATTCAAAACGAGAAGAATGCCTTTACAGAAAATACTCTACCATACCACTGAAGAACATTTTTTTTTTGCAAATAAAGGCAATGTAAATAAAGCAAAAACAAAAAAAGAATTAAGGTAGATAAAGGAGTTCAGTGATGATGAAAGGCATGTAGCAAATGATCAACTGAAAACTATACTGTGGAAATGTTTGGTTGGCTTGTATGATTCTCCCAGGGCATGTTGGGATATTCTCCAGCAGATGTTTCATTGTTCAGACATTTAAAACTAGATTAGGAAAAGCAATAGGAAAGAAAGTGCAGTGAATAATAATTCAAAAAATGGACAGGATTGCCATTGGAACAGATGAACTGATTCAATCTGCCTTATTAAATATTATATTGTGAAGATCCTAACATCCCCTCTAATTCTTTGTAACTTCTTTTTATGTTTTTAAGACATTATCAAATGGTATAAATAGCAGGAATGTAGATTGGATTAAAATCTATCAGGAGATGGCATCTTTTAGATATTTAACTAAGAATTATTAAACCAAAATTATGATGAATTCAATGTTCAGGTTATGACATAGTTCACTAGCGTCAATCACTTTCATACTGACTGTTTTATAAAAATATATATACACAATTTGCAATAGAGAAATTATATCACCTGTCCTCTTCACATTTTCTTCCTCCACATAACATATCCTTACACTATAAACCGCAGGAAATGTCTTGCTTTTTCTTGTACCGAGCCCATCCCTGTGGTTCTGGATGGCATTATAACCTCCATCCCCTGAAAAATAAACATATACCAGGTACCAGCAAATGGAAGCAACTCAAGACGGAGCACTGAAGCATAAATGATTCCTTCCAGTCAGGGCTCTGTGATTTGTGTGCCTGTGTGGGTGCATGGACTGTGCACAGTGGTATGGGAAAGCTGAAGTCTAAGGAGAAGAAATAAGACTGCACTTGAAAATTAAAATTACAACCCCACAAAATGCAAAACAGAAAGAGAACAGAATTTTAAATAGGTTGGTAGATAACATCAGCTCATTAGCAGTTCTATTACAGCTTACACTGGTTTGTTTTCTCTAAGCATAAAAAACACCCAAGTGATATGTTTGTGTCTATGTGTCTGTGTATGGAAGGAAGTAAATTAGACAGACACAGCACAAGTTATGTCTGAAAATTTAAATGCACCTTTGAAGACAACAGGAGGTGTGAAGGGAAGATTGCTGAAGCTGATTTTTCAAAGTGCTGATATATCTTGGGTAGACCTGTGTCTTGTGCAGGACTTCCACTGCCTCTCTCTGACCATAATTTCTTCCTGCTTTAAAAACATGATAGTCAAAGCCAAGAATGCTTTCAGACCAATGGGAGCCAGGGCCTTGCTCCTGCAGCTTGTGTCACAGCAATCAAGGTCAAGAGGGTAAGTCAAAAGAAAGCAAAGGAAATAATATAGACTATAATTATTTGCATTTATAAACAAAAAGCATACCACACCAAAAGGTTACTTGGGATTTTTTTTCCATATTTCCTTAGAAGAAATGGAGAAGCTTCAAGGACAAATTAGAGATGTTACAGTACCAGTGAGAAAAAAAAAATCCCTTCCTACTCTAAGACTAAACTTTCAGTTTGCTAAAAGATGCTGTCATGAAAGGTCCAAGAAGTCTGTTTGCTTAAGATCTTATTGCTATTGTCCCTGTGATAGCAAGTCAATATGTATCAGCTTAGTAAAATGAAGACTGAACAACAGCTGCATGCAAATATTAAAATAAGATCACTAGGAGGCAAAGAATTGATTGTGGGCAACGGAACTGTGAAATGGCCTGGGAAGATTTTAATGGGATACAAGAAGGAAGAAGCAGTAAGGTTTCGATTATAGACTCAAACAAGATGGAAAACAAAGTACCATGTAACTTTTGCCTATTTATTTGTTTGCAGGTCATAGGGATATTTGTTTGCAAACTTTGAAATATATTTTTTTCTCCCAAGGTTGTTCCCATTTTGAATTTTAAAAATATATATAATTGGATTAAGTCTAATCACAAGAACCACGTATGGATTGATGCATCTCAAAGTGGCACAAGTGATTTTGCAATTTTTTTAATTTCAATTTTGTTTGTATAAGGAATACTTCTTTTTATTGGGAAAAAATATAGTTAAAGACATGAGCCTTTTACTATATATAACCGTTTTTCAAAAAGTGTTTTGCTATCTAGTTCACACTCAGTCAACAGAACTTGAAGGTAAATCCAGTTCACTGACTGTGGTTCATAAAAGCAGTCTCTACTCAAGGTGGGAAAGTCAAACAACCTAGAATTTTAGATATAGATGTTTTAATCGTATTGAATGTGTCCCATCATCCACTTACCAACAATGCAGTCTGGGCCACTGTATTCTTTCTGGAGAATATTGATACCAGCATGAATTTCTGTGATCAGACAAAGGTTTTTAATTACCTTTGAAGGTTTGTTTTGTAGTGTTTAATCACTGGAAATACTGAAATAAAACACTGTGAAAAAAACCACTAGGAAATAAAACCCTGACTGCTTCACACTGTTGAGAACTCCTGTAGATTTTCACCTCCTGGATCCTGAGACTCTCTCCTGATCAGAACACAGGTGAATCCTCAGTGAGTATAAAATTACATTGCTGTGCTGGTTTTAGTGGAATGGTACTATCCAAAATTTCTATAAAAGCATTAGCTAATAGGTGCTTTCTAGATAAAAGGAAGCATTGAAACATTGTATAATCTTGTTTCATGTTTCTAAGAATAATTAGAGACAAAGAGGCATTAGAGGATGTCATCCGGTGTAGGTGGAGAGGTCGACCTGGGTATGTGCCTTCCATTTGGTCTAAAATTACCTCCAAAAAAACTAGAGCAGCTGTAGTTGAGGCCATGGAGGCAAAGAATCAGGACTTTAGATGATGGTCTCAGTGCCTGCAACTCATGACTGTCCTTTCTGGATGATTGAAACTGAATTGAGTTAACGGCTACGACTGAACAGGTTTGTTAAAAAGAAAAAAAGGAAAAAAGAAAAAAAAAAAGAAATAGAAGACAAAAGAGGCAAGAGAAAGAAAGAAAAAAGATAATAGAAAAAAGAGAAATTACAAAAGGAAAAAAAAAGGCAAAAAAAGAAAAGAAAGTAAAGAGAATAAACAACAAGGAAAATTAATAAAATAATAAAAAGAAAGGGGAAAAAAAGACATAAAGAAAAGGAAATATGAGTTTATCATTTTTATTTGCATTACTTACCATAAGGAAGTCTATAGCATCAAGTATAGCATAGTGAAGACCCTACTCATCTGTTTATGTATTGTGTTGGATGGAGGGTTATGGACAAACTGAAAATTAGTTCTTACAAAGTATTTTCTTTGAGCTGTCATGTCCATAAGTGTTATCCAAAATTAGGCAAATCTAGGTCCAGCTGATCTCAAAGTAAAACTCCTTATTTTCTTTATGAGTGACAAAGAGAGTATAGATAGTTTAGAATCAGGTTTGGTGAACTCATTCACTCTTACTCACTTATCAGTGAAATGTTACTAAAACAGAGAATATTTGGGACATTTCATAGCAACTATGCTCAAGAATCTAATTTAGATCCCAGTTCCAATAGAATCAATATAGAACATCTCCTCATCTGGGGTTTACATCTTCAGAATTGTCCATTATCCAGTGGTGGTGAAAGGCACTCCCCTGGAGCATTTCACGAGGCAGAAAAAACCAAACATACAGATGCTGGGAAGAAGTCAAGTCCAACCACAAAGACTTCACTCCTGTTACATTTAAATGCAGCATTCTTTTCTGTAATTTACCACTGAGTATCATGCAACATGCACACCATAACTCCCTCCCTCACCAGTGCACTCAGTACAGAAAGACAAAAGCAAATGAAAACTTAAGATGGTGTGTATTGAGTCAAACACTCATTAAACAAACAAGCAAAAAAATCCTGGAAGGTTTGGAAACCCTAATGAAAACCAGTATTTCTTCTGCTTGATAGAAGCTGCTTTAAAATCTTACAATAAAAAAAGCAAATCCATATCTTAAGGAACATAATGACAGAAGAAAGGGAGACAGTGGGGGTAAAGATACCAGGACGCTGTCTGACTTTATGTGTTCAGACAAAGGTATTTTCCTAAAAACAGTTATTAAAATATTCTGAATGCTTTGGAATGCTCCACAATGAACTCTAATCCTAGGATTTCTGGTTCCAAGGTAGTATTTTCATTTCAAAGAACTGTTCTGAGTTAGTAGGGAAATAGTCAGCATTTCTCAGCAAAAGTACTATATTTACAAATACAAAACTGTTTTATTAAAAAAAAAAATAAAAAAGGAAAAAACCCAAGATGTATAGATGACCTTGCAAAAAAAGCAAGGCAGGGCAATTGAAATCAGGAGAAGCTGGAATTTATGGAAACAGAACTCTGTAGATGGGGGGCAATCAAAGACAAGGAAGTAATGGTGGAAGAAAGAATAGGGGGTAAATCTTCCTTTATACACATACCTGCTGTTTTGTTGCTGAAACACAGCTTTCTATTTGATTTTTTTTTTCCAGAGAGAAAGGGGGATAGCCATGGAATTATGGATAGGTACTTTGCATGAATTGCATTACATGCAATCTTAATGTTTCATTTCTGCAGAAACATGACATTGAATGGATCCCTGAGGATCCAGTAGTTCTAGTTTCCCAGTACTCTGAACACGCTGAAATCCCCTTCATATGTCCAACTCCCTACTACTCTAGTGAAATATTCTTCCACAGAATTATTTGCAATTTGCTATATAAAATTGGCTTCTAGATTAATCTAATTTTTAATACTGCTGAAAGAAATCTTACTCAGAGGTAGCCAGAAAAGACTCTTCTCTGATTTTAGTGGATTTTCATGGACTCACGTCATCCCAAACTCTGACTCTTGAGCCCTCAGTGTCAAAGAGGATCACATTTCTGTCCAAATTGTGGACAAAAGCAAATTTGGACCCCTTAATCTTAGTGGTCTTGAAGATCCAGTAGTGATACTGACCGTGAAAATGCTACCTTAAGGCAGCGTTCAGGCATTATATTTCCACTGAATACCTGCAACTGACAGTAATCCCTGAACATGAATTTTTCGTTCTTTCTTTCCCTGCGTGCGTTCTGTCCCTGTTTGTGAATCCCAATATGTGTAACCACCCTTGAACATATTTTTTGCCATGTAGAAACAGTTTTAAATTTAATCAAAAATCCATTCTTCCCGACTGAGTATTAACTGAAATATTGTCTGTATTTTTTCACAGTTAGTTTAATTCTCTAGTATAAAACTGTGGCAATAAAATAGTCCAACTCACCAGCTTTGAACCAGTGTAATTGAGAGGAGAAACTAGTGAGATGGAATTAGACCAATTTTACATCAGGATAACTGAGTTTAATCTCTTGATTAAGATTTGAAGTTAGCATATGTATAACTCTTATACAGACAAGCACATTATTTGCTTGATATTTTTGCAGTGTCAAAATTTGGGTAGACATGGAAACTCACTATGTTTCCAGAATTATAACCTTTCTAAAAAGAAAAAGAAGCTCAAAAAGTCTGGAGATGTTCTCTCCAGACTTCAGAGACAATAGTCATGTTTGCCAGTGCTTACACGCAAACACAACCTGTGACCTGAATACTTATGAACATCAGGGTAGCTAAAATAAATCAGCCCAGAGGTCTGCACAGCCCAGCCTCCTGTCTCTGACAGAGGTGTAAAGCAAATGTCTTGTGAAGGATAAAAGATCAGGGCCAGTAGAGGAAACAATGGAAACTGTCTTTCAAGTCTTTCTGAGACCCTTACCACTTGGGGATCAAAAAACTCCTAAACTGGGACAATGTCTCAGTATTCAGTTGTCTGAGAAGGATTTTCCTGCCAGGTACTTTCCCAGTCTCCCACCTTCCCTTGAAAATGTGTGCCTTGTTGGTATCCAGCATTTAAAACAACTGCAACAAACAACAGGATGGTTTTGTGCCAAGTTGAAAGGACTCCATAAGGACCATCAGTTCCAGGTCCTGGCCCTGCCAAGGACAAGCCCAGGAATCCAGCCGTGGGCCTGAGAGCACTGACCAAATGCTTCTTGAGCTCTGTCAGGCTTGGTGCTGTGACCAGGGAAATTACAGGGAAGAAGAAAACTCTCCCGGCACAACTTCAGGCCATTCCCTCAGGCCTGGTCAGCAGAGAAAAGAGATCAGCGCCTGCCCTCCCTGCTTCTCTTTGTGAGAAGTTATAGATGCTGAGATCAAACCATCGAAACCATTTCAAACTGTATCTATTGTTAAAATAAGAGAAGTGGAAAAGCAAAGACAGTAATTGAGAAAAAGGGGAGAGATTCTCCTCTGCTAAAAATCAGTGTCATTCACTGAAGTTGTGAGCAATACAGTTTTCCCCAGATGGAGTCTTGAACCAGTAGTAAAATCACAGAATCACAGAATGGTTTGTCTTGGAAGTGACCTTAAAGATTATGTAGTTCCAAGCCCACTACCATGCACTGGGACACCACTCTTTGGACTTGTTTTCTCAAAGCCCCATCCAATCTGGCCTTGATGTTTCTTCAAACTGTTTTAGGCTGGTGTAGGTGCTACAGTCAAAGAGCACAGCATAGGCAGTGGCCTCTTCATGGCATCACATCTCTTATCTAATGACAGCAGTGTAAATAAATATTGTTTCATGGCAAAACTCTTTTGAGCAGTTTCAGACACCTAATGCAAATTTAGCAAATCATCTGCCAGGAGTGACTATTTCCCTCCACTGAATGAAACAGAATGTTGAGTGACGAGCTCAGTGACAAAAAACATTTGCTCAGCACTAGATGTTTTTTACTTTCTTTTCGTGATCACAAAACTGGAACACAGTAAAGTTTAATGAAGCAGGCACACAAGTGGAACACAACCCGGCTGGGCACAGCGGCTCCACTTAGTCCCTCATGCTGGACAGCCCTGAGAGAAGATGGATCTGAAAAGAGTCTGCCTAAGTACAGGTTTTCTGGTTTTGGTTTTTTTTTTCTTTTTTAAAAAATGGTACTGTGAGTGGCCCTTTCCACTAACTTTGGGAAACAAACATCAATTTTAATAGAGCTTGACATGTTTAACAGCCAATGTAAACTATGCTTTCACATTGATTACATGCACTTTGGACAATTTTCTTTCAGTGAGGACTTTATGGGAGGAATAACACGCTTCTCACAATTTTCAGTGTGATTCAGTTACATCCTGTAGGGCTTTGTATAACATGTGCACATCAAAACACATTTGGCTTCCTTGACAATAATGTATTTTGGGTTGGAAGAAAAATGAACCACTGCATGACTCATTTTAAATTTGTACAGTGGGTTTATTTCAACCTTTGTAAACTTCATGTAGCCAAGCCCAGAATTAGCTGTGAAATGCCAGCCTGATGGGTTTTTTCCTGTAATTTACAGTAATTTGTACTCTGAGTAGGTCCAAAATTTATTGGCTGGAAGCAACTGGTCTGCCTTCTAGGATAATAGATCCTCACACTAATTCAGAAGCTACAGTTTCTGCATTTGAGAATTTCCCTCCCTGGAATGAAAAGCACTCAGCGCGCTTGCACACACAGCTCTCAGCACATCACTAGAGCATAGGAGTTTCCAAGAGCATGTAAGACAGAATACCTACTTTGACTTAAATCTGCTCTCAAAGCCAGGGCATTCGGATCAGCAAGTGGAACAGCTGCTAAGATGTGCTTTGCACTTTGTGGGGTCTCTACCCCAAAATCTTGGTTGCAAAGAATCAAGTCCGTCATGTGTAAACAGCAAATCTCAGTAACTGAGAAAGGAAGAGACCTCATGGGAAGTTTTATGTAGTGCTCAAATTGTTCATGTTGCTTCCTTCCTGTGATAGAGAACTTTTAAGAATTCAGTTATGATCCAAGTGGTAATGAGAGAAAGAGAGAGCAGAGGGGCTATCATATGGCTTTTGAGGCATGCAAATACTGCAGAATTTTCAAGATTTGTTTCTTTCCTACAAAAATATTTGAAACCTAAAATAGTTATAACTTGTGGTAGTGGTTACCTGAGTTTATATAGAGGCTGAATTACTTCTCCAAGAGATAAAGTGCTTTCCTGTTGTCTCGTCACCAAATAAATCTATCTCTCCCTAAGAATTTTATAAAACTATAAAGATGGAAGTTCATACGGCTACGATTCAGAAGTCAAATGATTCAGCTGCATGATAGTGCTGAAATTGTACTGAACAGATCCAGTGTCCCCAGTTCAGAGTGCTGAGTAACTCTAAAGCTGCAGAATACAGAGAGACTTGCATGATAGCTAGTGCAAGAAGTTGGACTGTTCTTAATGATTTATGTAGCATGGGGCACGGTGGACACTGAAGGAAGAGTTAAATGGAAATCCATCAAGTGTAAAGAAATGTCTTTTGAGAAAAAGATTTATAGAGTGACCCAGTGGATGGACCTTGGCTGATTGTAATCTGCATATGAGGCCAAGGCAGGGGGAAAAGGGACTAACAATCAACACTAGAGTAATTTGCCTGATAATAGAAAATTAAAGAACTGGAGAGGCAGGCAGCAGCCTGCAAAATTCATGCAGATTTGGATCTGCTGTATAATTAGCCACAATAGTTAAACTAAAAAAAAAAAAAATTAAAAATGAATGACATCAAATTAGAGAAAGATTTCTGTAATATACAATAAAATTGCAGAGTTTACATAAAAAAAGGAGACTTAGATAATGGGGAGAAATTTAAAAAGCTAGCAAAGTACTCATAATCTGAACAGTAAAAAGTTTTGATGTGATTAGACAAGCATCTGTGAGTTTACAATCTGTACAGGTTGTAGTGAGATAATGAAATAAAATTGATGTACAATATGCTTGCACAGAACAAAACCACCATACAAACATATACTTCAGGGATGAGTTTGAATGACACTCAAAATAATGTATTGTAAGGGAAGGATTTGGAGTTTTGTACCCTGCATGAATCTTTAATTACATTTTAAAGATGAAATGTACCAACATCTTATCCTGTTTGGGGCAGTGCATATGAAAGTTAAGCTACTCTAAAAATGAAGTCAAGATAAGGTTCTACTGCTGGCTTTGTCTGACTTTTAGTCAGGTTCTTACCATGGGGTGAATTTAAGTTCCACTGTGAAAAATCCTTCCCAGAGGAACTGATGAAATTTTCTTATGCCGTCACACAAATTTCCTCGCAAAGAGGAAAGACAACACTCTTTAATAGAAACAGTACTTGGTGAGGATTGGATCCAGGAATCAAGACCTCATGACGAACTTAAGTTTAAGCTGTCCTGAAATGCAAAGTAATATATACTTACATTCTTCTTGGAGTAGGAGGTAGTTAGTGTCCTCACTCTAGACTTCCAGCATTGGTTACCAAGGACCTTTTACACGGTTTGTAATTTTTATTATACACAAGCATGTAAGCTTCAGATGAACACTCTATTTAGAATGTACTTAAGGACACTCTTGTGCTATGTAGTGACCAAAGATTCCTGACCATAGCTCTTGGACTGTCAAAAGCTGACTGTAGTTTGAGGACTGATAGATTAGGGGAAAAATAAACTGGTTTCCTTAAGGCTCTAAAAGTCATAATTGAATGAAAGACAAAAGTGTTTAATAATCAGCCCTTCATTGTAACAACTGTGCCACTTCTCCCTTTTCTTCTGTTTTTGTCCTATTATGTTAGAGCTAAGAACTATGTTTTTGCTTTTCAGCTGAACAAACTGAGCATATCTATCTGATGCTGCTGATTTCTGTATGGTTTCTACCATGCTTACAGAAAAAAATAGTATTGCAAGTGTGCTTTGAGTTAATATATGTGTGCAAAGAGCTGATTCATAGACAAGATGATCAGAAATATGAGGAAGAGTATCTGGGTTTTGTGAAATGTTGTATTTTTGTGTTTTCTTGTGATCATCTGAGTCCTTGAGTAATCTCACACCACCAGCTGGTCTCACACTTAGGTGGGATGTGGATACACACTCAGCCAATCTTTATTATAACAATTAATAATTTACTACTTATCCTTATTGGTACCTTGGGGCTGGAGTGAATGAGGACTGAATGCATGCATACTCTCACCAGCTATTAAAAAGAAACAGCTGAAACATAAGCCTATATTCTCAGGCTATATATATCTATTTTTTAATGATGAATATAGCTCTCTTCTTTTTTCCTGATCAAGCTTCTACATAATCAGAAGCACAGTGCAGAGCTGGAAGTGAAAAATTTACTGAGGCAAAGAGAAATACGAACAGATTTAACCTCTGAAAGATCTTATTTAGTCTCCTTTTTTCTTCATCACAGTAATCATGATAAGCATCCATTTTATTTTTATTATTAAGAGATAAAGGATAAACAGAAAACATGATAAATAGCAGAATTCTGAACATTACCCCACTGTCCAATTGGAACTACTGCAAGACCCTGCGTGGCATGACCAACAGCAGTTTGTTCAAGGCAGAACAGTGTTGGTTAGAGAAATGAAATCTCATTTTCTTCCCTCCCTTTCTTTTCTTCTTCCCTCCCTCAATTTTTTTAACCACATATTAGGATGAAGGCCAAAAAAAAGGGTTGAGGGCCCCTTGAAACTGAAGGACAGGTGTCTCAAGTGAACACAAATAAACGGTGGATGAAGTCTACTCTTGCTTGTTATAGTAACTTTTATAAGTTGCGGATTAAATAGCGCCTGGAAACTTGTTTGACTTTTCCACTATCATTTATACATGAAAACATTTTAAAACAGAAGTAATTGCACTTTATTTTGCATGTGGATAGACAGCTGCTGACCATCAATCCTGGTGGGCTGCAGGGACTGGATGTGGTCTTGAGATCCTTCATAATCAACAGTGGTCAGAAAGACTAGTTTCGTTTCTTGTGAGGTAGAAACAGAAAAGAATACTGGCATTTCAAATAGTACAAGGAGTGTCTGTGGCTGAAAACAAAATAAAATTTCATTAGCCTTTATTTCTGGAGAAAATAAACCCAGCTCATATTATGATCCAAATCACATCTCAATTCAAAACTGAGAGTTATTCAGTAGGAATAAAGACTGACAAATTTTCACTATGAGAGAAAGTTCCTGGTTATACCTCTCATGTGAAAGTGATAAGTTGTCTTGTAGACAAGGTTGTTTTTCTGCTGCATTTCCTTTCCTGCATTCCCCATTTCCTATCCCCTAGAGGCAAATATTCTTTTTACATTTAGCAGCACTATTACACTTCATGTTTATTCCCAATAAAGAGCTGATTCAGTTTTCTTTAAGAACATCATGATAATCAGAATTGTGATAAGAGTATTTCAAAGTTTTTATGAATTTTGATGTAATTCTTAAAAAAGTACTTTTCACAGAGCTGGCTACTACCAGCTGAAAGTCAGAAGACAATTTTTAATTTCTCTGCAAGCAGTCTCCCATGAAGAGTATTTTTATTAAATATTTAATCAAATCTGAGACCTTTTTCACTTGGGACTGTGGTCAGTCTTTCCTTTCCAATCACAAAATTTTGTAGAGTTTTGCATTATAATTAAGGAGTTGTCCCTCTCCTTTTCTGTATTGATCTCACATATTTTTACTGTGGCAGTCTTAGCAGGAAGTCAGAGA
>VXBT01000791.1:21630-35281 GCA_013400235.1 Oriolus oriolus | reverse complement strand
GGGGGGGGGGCGAGCAGAGCCCGCGGGAGCCGCCGGGGACACGCGAGCACGTGCAGCCCCGGGTAAGTGTGTCACACGCACGCGTGGAGCTTTGCACACCCATCCCCGCCTCCTCCGGCTCTGGGGCTCCGCTGGGGAAACTGAGGCACGAGGTGGGACAGTAGTGGGAGCGGGAGGATGGCGGTCCCGGGTTCCGGCGGTGCAGCTCGGGTGGGACCCAGCCCCGCTGCCGCTCACCAGCAAACTCGCATCGCCCCTCTCCCAGCACGAAATCACCCCGTCTCCCAGCTTCCCCAGGCTGAAGCCATTCCCCGAAAAGCAGCCCTAAAGCGTCCTGCTCACCCTCTCCCTGCCATGCCTGAGCCCAGAAGCTGGGAAAGGCTCCAGGCTGGGGCAGAGGGAGATTTCTCCCACCCCCCGGACGGCCAAAAGGAAGAGCAACAGGTTCTGGGTTGGGCTGAGATGGGAGAAGTCGGCGTGACAGGAGCAGCGGTCCCTGGCAGGGCTGCTCAAGGGCAGCCCCTTCATCCTGGGGACGAAATGCCCCGGCTGCGGGAGGGGAAGGGGACTGCAGTAAAATTCCCTCTCCCCGGGACACCCCGCGGTGGGTCTGGGGCTCACGCTGGGGCTGATCGGTTGGAAAAAGCCATGAAAATCCTGAAAATTTTTCCCCCGGCCCCTCTTGCCGCCCCCACTGGGACAGCAGCAGAGGGTGGGGACAGAGCCGAGAGAGCTGGGGGAGGACAGGGAGACCCGGCGGTGCCCTACCGCCATCCCAAACCTTGGGCTCGGCCCCAGCCCGGATGGGACCGGGCAGCTTTGCCCCTGAACCCAGCCCACCCCCACGGGGAGCAGCGACACGGGCGGGCAGGAGTGGGGGGAGCCGGATCCCTGTCCAGCTCCGTGCCTCAGTTTCCCTTTCCACTGCTACCCTGACTGCAGCCTCCTTGGGACAAGGACCCGACCAGAGGCTCTGCAGGACACGCGGCGAGGGCTCACGGAACACACCGGACCCATCCTGGATGCCTGGCCCCTCTCCCAAAACCAGGGTCCCGTGGGAGCAGCTGCTGAAGCAGCCCGGGAATTGCCCCTTCCCCCCCGAGCCCCGCTGCTGGAGGGGCTGCGGGACGGGCTGGGCTCCAGGCTGCAGCAGCCGGGCAGCACCCAAGTCCTTTCTCCTTCCAACTTCGCAAGAGCCCCCCCCAGCCCCCGCTCTGCCTCCGGCGCTGCGGAGCCGCTCCGAGCTGCTCCCTTTAAGAAAAACCTTGCAGCGCGATGCTGAGCTCGGGAGGGTCGGTGACAAGGACAAACCTCCCCGAAGCGGCGCCGTGGGGTCCCGCAGCCCCGAGCACCCCCCGCTGCAGGGCAGAAGGACGCCCTGCGCCCCCCGCGCCTGCATCCCGCGGGGAAGAGCACCGGGAAATCTCTCGACATCCCCGCGCCGGCTCGGATCTCGTCTCACTTTCCGCCCGTGCGGGGGTGAAACGCGGTATCGGAATGAAAAGCGCAGTACGGCAGCGCCCCGGGGGCACCGCCGGCCCCACCGCTCCCCGCAGCCCACCTTGCTCCGTGCGTGGCGGCAGCCCCGCGGCAGGGGCCCCTCTGTGCGGCGGGGGGAACGGCAGCGCGGACCGGGGGTCCCCTGGGCCGGGGTCCCGGCGTGGGGCTGAGCTGCGGCTCCTCCGGGGCAGCGCGGGCAGCGGGCGGCAGCAGGTTGGCAGCACGGCTGGGAAGGAGCCGCACCAGGCATAAGTGCAGGCACCGAGAAAAGAGGCTTCTCTGTGTGTCCGTGTCCTCCACTCCTCTTTTTTTTTTCTTTTCCCTCCCTTCCCTTTTCCCTCCTCCTTTTATATTTATTCCTTCCCCTAATTAAGAAGAAGAAGGGAAAAAAAAAAGATATTACGGTGTTGGCAGGCGCCTCGTCCCTCCCCGTCCCTCCCTCCTGGCAGCTGGCGAACCCCGCACGAGAGGAGGATGCTCGGCCCGGGCACGGCGTTAACCCAATGCAGCAGAAGTGGGGGAGCGGCTGGCGCTGCCTGCCCTGCACCCCGACAGAGGATGGAGGGGTCTCTCCCCACCACAGCCCCCGCCACGGCACGGGAATGCCCTTGGAATGGTCATTCCTCATATTTGGCAGCTTCAGCTGGACGGGGAGGGGGCCACGGGCGGGGGTCCCGGTAGCCAGCAGAGGCTTTGTCATGCAAAAGCCCTTTTGCTGCGAGGCCGGGGTGGGTGGAGGCACCGTCCGAGGGCTGGAGGAGCCCAGGGGCTTTGCCAGCCCCGAGAGGGCGGTGGGAGCAGCCGGAGCCGAGCTCCCAGCGCAGCGCTCACAGCCGGGTTTGGTCCGGCAGAGAGATGCCGTGCCTCAGTTTACCCGCCTGCATCCGCGTCAGGGCCGGGCTCATTTATGCATCTTTAGGCTGGAATGCTCGTTCCTGGAGGAGTGTGTGGGGACCCGGGCACCCAGGGAGGCCCCCACATTTGGGAGCTGGGACCCCTCATTTGCAGACTCAAGCCCCTCGGCAGAAGGGCAGCACCCAGCAGCTGGCATCAGGGATTTTTTCAAACCAGATCTCGCTCAAACTTTCCCTGGCACGGAGTATTCCCTGCCCGGGGGGGCGGCGCGGAGCCTGCCAGGGAATTGCTCGTGTGAGTTTGCAGAAAGCCGCAGCTCCTGAGCAGAATTAATCATTTGTCGCCCTGGGAAATAATTGCAGGCGGCGGAGTCGGTCTCGCTGGCGGAGCGGTTCGGGGGGGCTGAGTGTCCAGCGGGTGATGCTCGGCCGGGGGGGCACTCACAGCACTCTGCCCGCCGGGCGCGGGGCCGGGACGGGCAGCGGTGAACCCCCAGGGCTGCCCCAGCCTCTGCCCCCCTAAACCCAACCCCTGAGGTCACATCCTGCGCCCGGATGGGAAATCCATGCGAAAAAATGCGCTTTGTGGGAAAGGGCTCTCGGCCGGGGGAACCACGAAGTGCCTGCTCAGCAAGGAGCGTCCCCCATCCTAATCGGGAACAAATGCTCCGGCAAGCCTGGGGTTTCCTTGCTGGCTCGGAGGGAACTTTCCAGGGCTGCTGCTCTGCCAGCTCCTTCCCGGGGCAGCTCTTGGTCCTTCCTGGCTGTTGGCATTGATGGGGCAAAGTCCTTGGGACAGCCAGCGCCTGGAAGAGGCAGGAGGGAGGGGAGAGGAGCGAGGCAGGAGCAGGGCACAGCCCTCGTTGGGCACCAGAGAATCCCCATCCCTGCCTGCAGCTCCGGAGACGCTGGGGCTCAGCCCTTCCCCTCAGCCCAGCCCCAGCAGCCAAGGGCACGGAAAGGTCCCCACAGGGACCCTCAACCACCACAGCCCTCCGGCCCCAGCTGTGTTCAGTCTGGAAGGGCCCCAGTGCCCAGCTGTGCTTCCTCCCCCTCCTCCTCCTCCAGCCCTGCTCGAAGTCACGTACCAGCGCCTGCCGTGCGCCCCGTGCCAGGCACGTGCCAGCTCCCACGCTGGGGCCGGGGCTGGGACACCCTCACACTGCCACCCCCACAAACCTCTGCCCCTGCCGAGTGGCCACCCCGAGCACCCCACAGACATCCCATTCCCAGGGTGCCCTGACCCTGAGAACCCCTCAGGGTGCCATCCCAGGGAGTCCTGACCCCAAGCACTCCCCAGGGACACAGAGATCCCATTCCCAGGGGGTTCTGACCCCCAGCATCCCCCAGGGACACAGAGATCCTATTCCCAGGGGGTTCTGACCCCAAGCACTCCCCAGGGGCACAGAGATCCCATTCCCAGGGTGTTCTGACCCCAAGCACTCCCCAGGGGCACAGAGATCCCATTCCCAGGGTGTCCTGACCCCCAGCACCCCCCAGGGACACAGACGTCCCCATCCTAGGGTGTCCTGACCCCCAGCACCCCCCAGGGACACAGACGTCCCCATCCTAGGGTGTCCTGACCCCCAGCATCCCCCAGGAGCACAGACGTCCCCATCCTAGGGTGTCCTGACCCCCAGCATCCTCCAGGAGCACAGATGTCCCCATCCTAGGGTGTCCTGACCCCCAGCATCCCCCAGGAGCACAGATGTCCCCATCCTAAGTCACGACTCCGAGCACGCCACAGAAGGAAGGGATGCACAGCCACGTGCACTCCAGGGTGCCCCCAGCTCCACACAGGGAAGCACTGGGACCCCTCAGCACCCCTGGGGACCCTGAGTCCTCCCTGGGCTCCAGGATTTGGACCATCCCTGCTGCTGTTGGCTGAGAGAGAGGGGACCAGGCACAGTGGGGAACCCCAAAACAAAGGCAGGAGGAGGAAGAGGCCAGGGAGGGAGGAAATGCTCACTCCCAGGGCACCTCCCAGTGTAGCCGTGAGCACTGGGGGGCGGGGGGGTCTTCTTGCAGCCGACACCAGTACTGGGGGCACCTGGACATCGCGGGAGATGGAAAGGGGGAAAGTGGGAGCAGCCGGGCAGCAGGGAAGGGCAGCCCTGGAGCAGATGTGCCGTGGAAATAAGGAGGAGGAGGAGGATAACGACGTGCAGCAGGCTTCATCACCCCACTGGCCGGGGCTCTGGGGACCCCAGATCAATTACCCGAGCTCAGCACTCCCCGTGCTCCTTAATGGCGTTTCAGTCTTGGCTGTGAGAGGCAAACCAGAGCCGGGCCAGGGAGCGAGACAGGATGTCTGGCCGGAGATGAGCCGGAAAGATGATGCCTCTGGGGACCCCCGAGCCGGGTCATCCCCCCGCCCGCCCCACCATCCCGGCACCAGGGGAAAGCCCCGTCCCTCCGAGGGCGCGCTGGGACCCGCGCTGCTGCTGCTGCTCCCCCGCACGGGGGGCGTGAGATCCCCTCCAGCTCCCGAACGGTGCGAGGCTGGAAGGAGCTCGGGTGGCCTTTGCCAGCAGAGGGGACTGTTGCTTGTCTTTCCAGAAGCCTAGAGCCTGTCCCGTGGGACAGCTCGGGAGGAGACTTTCTTGTCCTCAGTGCCCTGGTGAGGACATGGCAGGGACCCTCCCGTGGGAACAAACACGGTCTGCTGGGAGGGGGAGGACCAGGAGAAAGCTCTGGCAGCAAGTCTCTCCCCCACCGACATTTTCCTGCCCCTTTTGTTCGCAGAAGCCTCCCGAGTTTGAATTGTTGAATCCCCGCCCCTTGCCAGCGCACTGCCCTTCCCCCATATAAGTCAGCTGGGGTACAGAAAAAGAGAAAATCAAAAATCCCAATCCCTAAATGCTCCCCGTGAAGCGATTCCTGTCTCGCCCGTGACTGCCGGACGGCGCGGGTGAAAGCTCTGACGGAAACCAAACGCGGAGCCGGCGCTTGCCAAGTTTCGGGGGCTGCCGGAGGAGCAGCTCCCGTCGGGCTCCCGGCTCTGCTCAGCACATCCCGCCGCCGGCAGCTGGGAAGAAGGAAGGCTGCAGCTGGACACAGCTGGATGCAGCGCCCCAGGGAGGCTCCGGCCCGGGTGACGCGCTGTGCCCCCCGAGGCAGCTCTCCCTCCGCAAAGGGATTTCCGTGCGGGTGGGTCCAACGCGCCGGACCTGCCGTGCCTTGTGCTGAGCCCCAAACAGCCCCGGGCACCAAGAGGCAAAGACGTCCTCGGTGCAGCCGTCACCTCCCCGGGACTGTGAGACCCTCGGTGGGCTCCTCTGGGCCTCCCTCGCCCCGAGGATTTGGAGCAGCACGGGGCTGCCAGGACACCTCCGAGGGATGCTGCGGCCAAACCCTCACGATGGGCATCTGCCAAGTGCCCTTGGATATCTCCCAAGCTCCACGCCGAGCCCCACGGCAGCCCTCCAGCTCCCTGGCGTGGCCCTCAGGCTTTAGGGAGGGCATTCCCAGCCGAGCCACGCCGGGAGAGGATCCAAGCCCTCAAGTCACCCTTCCAAAGTGGGAAGAAGCACCTTGCTCTTCCCCGGGGCTGGGAAATCAGAGCTCAGCGTCGAGCCCACGTGGGCTGGAGTCGGCCCGGCTGTGCAAGGGTTAAACCCGGCTGCTCGTCCGGGTCTCGGGGGCCTCCCACTCGCCCTCGCAGAGTATGAATAGCTGCGCTCCCCTCTGCTCCCAGCCACTCGCTTCCCTCCCCGCCTTCCCACTGTGCCTCGGCGTTCTCCCCGGCATCCTCCTCCCGCGGCGCCTTCCTCTGGCAGTGCCGGTCCCGAGCCCCGGCATCCTCCGGCAGCGCCCATGCTGAGCACGGAGAGCTTCGCAGGGGCGAGAGCCCTGGGAGAGGAGTCGCTGCAGATGTGGGACCTCAACAAGCGGCTAGAGGCGTACCTGGCCCGCGTGAAGTTCCTGGAGGAGGAGAACGAGGTGCTGCGAGCTGAAATCCAGAGCACCAAGAGCAGCCCGGCCGGGGACTCGTGGCGGGTGAAGTACGAGGAGGAGCTGCGAGCCCTGCGGGATGCGCTGGATCACGCCTTCAGGGAGAAGTGCACGGCCGAGCTGGCCAGGGACAATCTCTACGAGGAGGTCCAGCAGGTGAAAAGCAGGTGCCAGAAGGAGCAGGCAGCCCGAGAAGAAGCTAAGAAGCAGCTGTCCTTGAGCAGGAAGGAGCTGGAGGAGGAGAGGAGAGCTCAGATCTGGCTGAAGGAGAGAGCTGTGCAGCTGGAGAAGGAGGTGGAAGCCTTGCTGGAGGTGCACGAGGAGGAGAAAGCGGGGCTGGACCAGGAGATCGCGAGTTTCTCCCACAGCCTGGAGAGCTTCCGCTGTGCACCGGTGGCTTTCCAGCCAGTGGAGGTGGAGGACTACTCCAAGAGGCTCTCGGAGATCTGGAAAGGGGCGGTGGAGACCTACAAGACAGAGGTGTCGCAGCTGGAGGGTTCCCTCTGCCAGGCCAAGGAGAACCTGTGGAAGGCGGTGGAGGACAACCAGCAGAGCCAGCTGCAGCTGCAGCACCTGGAGAAGGACCTGGCAGGGCTCAAAGCACGGAAGGAGATGCTGGAGGAGAGCCTGGCCCAGCAGTGGCAGGAGCAGCGTGGGGAGGCAGAAAAGTTCCAGGCGAGTGAAGGCAAAGGGGAGGCGCTGGGTCCCTGGGGAGGGGGCGAGCAGGGGGCTGTGGGTGCCTGGGTGGGCACGTCCCTGAGCAAAGGGATGAGAGAGATGGATGGGAGGGAAGACAGAGGGAACAAACCCCAGGGAAGAGACGGACGGTGGCCCTGGATGAGCTGTGGATGACGCTGGGGAGGGTGGGAGGAAGAGCAAAGCCGCTTGGGGACATCTCTGTCCCCAGCACAACAGAGACCCGGGGCCACCCCACTGCAGGGGAGCAGCACCCAGACACCGGGTCCTCCTGCAGCACCCTGCCCGGGACCCTTGCTCCGTGTCCTGCTGGGCTCCGGAGTCAGGATCCCGGGATAACGACAGCCCCTGCCCCGGTGCGGGGTGCGGGCAGGATAAACTCCGGCCGACTTCGCTGCAGCTGCAATTCAACAGCTGCAAAAGTGATTCAGCAGAGGGAGGTGGAGGCGGGGTGGGCTGGAAATACCGGGAACGGCGTGAACACTGCCCGGGGAAGGGTCCCTCTTTGTTCCAGGTCCTGGGAGCAGCCATGGGTGTCCTGGGGCAGGGGGTGCCGCGGCCTCGGTGCTTGCCTGGAAGTTGTTTCTTTCCCACGCCGGCGTCCCGCAGCCCTGAATCCCCCCAGCCTTTCCCCCCTCCTCCAGCAGCCGTTTCCCCATCGCCTTTCAGCCCTGCTCATCTCTTCGCCCCACCCTCAGCCCCCCGTGCTAAAACCGAGCGCCCAGGACTCCTGCCCCTGCAGCGTCCTGAGGGGATGAGCCGAGCCATCCTCCCGGGTCCGCAGGGACCGGCGGGGCTCAGGCAGGGCTGAGGTGCCCCCTGACCCCCCTGTGCCACCCGCAGCTGGCGATGGAGGCCCTGGAGCAGGAGCAGCAGAGCCTGCGGGTGCAGATCGCCCGGGTGCTGGAGGACAGGCAGCAGCTCATGCACCTCAAGATGTCCCTCAGCCTGGAAGTGGCGACCTACAGGTGAGGGTCCCGGTGGGAACGGGGCTGCGGAGCGCCCGCTTCCCGGTGGGCGGGGAGCTGGGGCCGAGCCCGGCACCGCGGCGGGCACAGGAGAGTCTTGGCACGAGGCGTGTCTGGGGCACGAGGGGGTCTGGGGCACATGGGAGGGCTCGGTAGGGGTAGCCCTGTGCCCCTTCCGCAGCCCTTCCAGATGGCCCCACACAAAGGCCGCCTGCCAGGGACCGGGGGGACAATTAGCATGAGAATAGGGGCTGTCCCAGCCCGGGCGAGGGGCCTCCCCGGCAGAGCATGATGTCACCCTGCGCGGACACTAATCCCGGGCACGGGGGGATGGGAGGGGAGACAGGAGCAAGGGGGGCTTCTTCGGTTCCCCCCGATCCCTCACCGAGCCGTGACGGGGCAGCGCAACCATCTGTAGCCGCTCCGTGCCTCAGTTTACCTGCCCTGACGCTGCCGCAGCCCGGCGGGGCGAGCTGGGGCGCACAGGGAGCGCCCAGCGCCCCGCAGCACCCACCGCGCAGCACCCACCGCGCAGCACCCACCGCGCTCCTCTCCTCCTCCAGGACGCTGCTGGAAGCGGAGAGCACCCGCCTGCAGATGCCGGCCGGGGAATTCAGGCTGGCCAACGGTGTGCGAGGTAAGGGACCCCCGGGCGCCTGCCCGGCACCGCCACCGCGTCACCCCGGCAGGGCTCGGGGAATGAGGCTGGATTTAGACACATTTTCCTGCATTTTCCTGGCAGCCGTTGCCCGGCCGCGATAGGAAGGTGCGAACAGCGCCCGGGGGCTCTTGGCACGGGGCTCGCAGCCCAGATAAGGCTTATCTGCTCCTTCGCCTCTTTTTTTAATTCCCTGCCTTGCACGGGGAGGGCAGGAACGGATCTGCCCAGCGGGACGGCGGGCTGTGGTAACAGGCTGAGCATTTCCTTTTTCCTCAAAACAAAACAAAAGAACAACCAAGGAAAGACTGTCACCTGCACACTCTCCCCAGCAGCAGGACCTGACCGTGGCTGCAGCTGGCCAGAGCATTGTCCCGGCCTGATGCTGAATCCCTCGGGGCCACCAGCATCCGCTGCACTCACGAGGGAGGAATTTCCCACTTTCCAAGAAGGAGCTGTTTAAAAATAGGAGAGGGGGCAGCGAGAGGCAGCCAGGCGGCCAGGGGAGGGCTGGGAGAGCCCTGGAGCGGCTTCTTGCCCGCTCACGGCTCCGCCTCACTCTTCGCAGATCTCAAACTGGAGGTGAGCAGCAGCAGCAGCAAACTGGTACCAGCGAGCCCTGAGAGCAGGCGGCTGCTGCCCCGAGACCCCTGCGCCAGCCCCTCCGTCTTCCCCAGGGCGGAGGGGAGGGGGCAGCTGGCGAAACCCCGAAGTGACACCCTGACACCCAAAAGCCAGAGCCCCGGGGCCAGGGAGCTCCAGAAAATCAGCTCGGCCCTCCACGCCACGGCGCTGCCAGCTGCCGGCAGGGCTGGGGGGCCGGGAGCCCCTGCCTGCCCCACGCCCAGCCCCTCGCAGGCAGCCAGAGCTGCCCCTCCTCTCTCCCCGGAGCCGCTCAGCCCCTCGCCGCCGGAGCCGGGCAGCTCTGGGGGAGAGGGTCCCGCCTGGCCGGGGGGAGATGGGGCAGCGATGAGCCAGGGGACAGAGCGACCTCTGTCCAGAGCCGCGGGGGACGCTCCCGATGCCAGTGAGCTGCCCCCGGGAGCGGCGCCCGCCCGCAGGCTGCAGTACCCGGCCCAGCTGGTCAGCGAGGCGCTGGAGGATGCGCTCAAGGCCATGGAAGATGATGCTCGGCCCAGAGAAGAGCCCCCGCTCGGCGCCGTGTGGGCCCCCCGCGATGCCCGTGTCCCCAGTCCCGTTTTCCCCACAGAGGCTCGTGGAAGGGCTGTGTCAGAGGGGCCTGGGGAAGAGCCAGATCCCTCTGAGGGCTCTGAGGATGAGGCCGGTGCTGAAGCAGAGGAGAGGGTTGGGGAAGTCGTGCTCCAGGGAATGGGTGTGGAGAGCAGCATCCTGCAGGACAGAGCCGTGTCCCCACCGGGCATGGCCACTTCCTTGAGTGCCTCAGGCAGCCGGGAGGATTTGGGAGCGTGGGAGGAGGAGGAGGAGGAGGAGGTACCTGCTGTGCTGAGCCCAAGGGATCCAGAAGTGGAGGCCCGGGAAGGGGACAGGGGTCTCCCTGGACAGGCAGTGACCAGCTGGGAAGAGCCGGAGCAAGAGGAGGACAGGGCAGAGACCCCAAGCACAGAGCCATCACACCCCTCAGAGGAGGAGGAGGAGGAGAGGGGACTCCGCAGCCCCTGCGAGGAGAACGGAGATTCCCAGGAAGAAGGAACAGATGTGCAAGAAGAGGAGTGTCTGTGCAGGGAAGTGGAAGCTGCTCATGCTGTGCTTGTGGAAAGCCACCTGGCTTTGCCCACAGAAGGTCACCTGGAAGAGGACTCTGCTGCCGCAGAGCAGGAAAGGTGCGAGCAGCAGAAAATGCCCGTGTGTGAGACAGATCTGGCTGCAGAGAGGGGACAGGAGCTGCACCCAGAGCAGGAGCCCTCGAGTGTCCGTGAGGCCATCCCAGCAGAGGAGGCTTCGTTAGGAGCTGAAGAAGATTCCGTGGGAGAGGAGGACACAGGCAGAGTGAGGGATGGTGAGGGAGAAAAGGGAGAGGCCGGCAGGGAGGTGCTGGGAGGAGAGGACCACGGGGTAGGAGACAACCCCAGGGCAGGAGAGGACTCTGAGTCAGAAGACCATGGGGCAGGAGAAGGCTCTGGGGCAGGAGAGGAACCCAGGGCAGGAGAGGGCTCTGAGGGAGGAGAGGACTTTGATTCAGGAGACCATGGGGCAGGAGAAGGCTCTGGGGCAGGAGAGGAACCCAGGGCAGGAGAGGGCTCTGAGGGAGGAGAGGACTTTGATTCAGGAGACCATGGGGCAGGAGAAGGCTCTGAGGCAGGAGAGGATCCCGGGGCAGGAGAGGACTCCAGGGCAGGAGAGGATCCCGAGGCAAGAGAAGGTCCCAGGGCAGGAGAGGATCCCGAGGCAGGAGAGGGTCCCAGGGCAGGAGAGGATCCCGAGGCAGGAGAGGGTCCCAGGGCAGGAGAGGATCCTGAGGCAGGAGACACCCTGGAGTGGGAGAGCAGAGCCCCAGAAGAGCCTGAGGAGCTGCAGGAGAGCGGCTCTGTGGAAGAGGGGGAGGAACAGGAGGAGCTGGAGCCAGGAGAGGAGCCCTGGGGTGGCGGGGATGATGGCAGTGGCCAAGAGCCCTGTCCAGAGGACTGGGAGGTGACAGCAGAGGACACAGAGGGAGTTCTGGGGGCAGAAGAGCCAGCCTGGGCGGACGACACCCCGAGCAGTGCAGGAAGGCTGAAAAGTGAGGAGAGAGACGGCACATCGCCAGCAGAGCTGGAGGAAGCCCAGGAAGATGATGAAGAAGATGCCAGGAGCCAGGAGATGAGCCAGCAGCAGCCGCTGCCAGAGGCTGAGCCAGCACCGGAGCTGGCGAGGCAGGAGCAGGAGGGCACCGTGGCAGAGCCTGACCCGGCCCCTCCAGGTGCCCCTGAGCAAGGGCACAGCCAGGAGCTGGCCGAGGCTCCAGGGGAGCCGTGGGAGGTGCAGGATGAGGATGCTGATGCCGGGCTCGGCTCAGAGCTGGGGAAGCCGGAGAGCTCGGGGCTCGTGGCACTGGAGCAGGTGCCAGGTGACAGCGCGGAGAGTGGCGAGTGGGCACTGGAGGAGGTGCCCAGAGACCCAGAGCCCACAGTGGGCAGCGGCAGGAGGGTGGAGCTGGAGGACACGCTGCCGGACAGCACGCCCTTGCACCTCTACGGAGGGGAGATGCTGGCTGTGGGTGCACCCAGCCCAGAGCTGCCGGAGACTGAGGAGACCACGGAGAGAGTGCCCGTGTCTGACACAGCTCACGAGAGTGAAGGGTGGCTGGGAGGGAGGGACAAGGCACCAACTCCCACCATGCCAGAGAGCCCTGAAGAGGAGGCAGGGGCGGAGGTGGCTGCTGTGGCAGAGGGTGCTGAGGAGGAGGAAGGCTATTTCATGGTCTCTGCTCCCAACCAAGAGGCATCCAGCTCAGAGGAAGCCGAGATCTCCGAGGACTTTGAAGAAATCAAAGTCGAAGCAGCTGAAGGCAGCCAAGATGATCTGAGGGCTCCTGGAGAAGCATCTCCAGAGCCAGAGGGCAAAGCGCACCTCGAGGCGCTGGTTGGGGAAGCAGAGGAAGATACGGAGGTGCCCACTGAAGAAGCTGAGATGCCAAAGGGTGAGGATGACACTGCTGAGCTGGAGGAATGCCCAGCTGTGCCTGAAGCAGATTCCAGCTCTCTGAGGGCCGTGGGACCATCAGCAGGAGGTTCTGATGAGCCAGCCCAGGGTGCCACAGGCACCGGAGCATGGGAGGGACCGGAACGTTTGGAAGGTTCGGCTGCTGAATCAGATGAGGAGCTCCACAACACAGCTGAGCTGGAGAGGGGTGCCAGCCTGGGGTTGGCAGGGCAGGAGGAGGAGGGGGCAGAGGAGGATGAGCCCAGCACAGCTCTCCGTGACATGGCCGAGGCCGCCCCTCCGGCAGGGCTCCAGGCCCAGGCGGTGCCTGGCGGAGCGGAGCAGCCCTTGGAAGAGCAGCCATCCACGGAGGAGGAAGCGCTCGGCAGTGACAGCCCTCCTCCACCTGGGAATGAGCAGCCCCCCGAGGCCAACCCACCTGCGCTGGGCTCTGCACTGGAGCAGGGAGGTTTTCCAGAGGTGATCCCGGATATCCCTGACACAGCTCTTCTCTCTGCGGAGGTGCCAGCGGATATCATGAAAGACTCGGATATTTTGGAAATAGTTGAGCAGGCCCTGGAATTCAACCAGGAGCTGATGGGGGTGAGGGTGGCAGAGGGTGGGCAGCAGGGTCCCGGAAGGACCGAGCTCCCCCAGGATGCGGGGGAAGATTCCTCGCCCGCCTCATCCAGCGAGGAAGAGCCGACGGTGCAGGAGGCACCAGCAGACGTAGCCCCAGAGACGGAGGGGCTGGTCCGGGCCCAGAACGGGCTGCACCGGGAGGCCAGCCTGGAAGACCTGGCTGAATTCACCGAGGAGGTGCTGAACGGCATTGCCAGCACAGTGCCAGCGCAGGAGCTCCCCACAGCAGAGACCGCAGAGCCCTCGGCGGTGACGCCCCCGCAGCCCCCCGGCCCCACAGATGGCACCGCCGCCAAGCTGGGGGATGCTGCCCTGAGGGGAAAGCACGCCGGAGCCGACCCCAGCCCCGTGCCCCCCGCTCTGGGGGAGGATGTCCTGTGCCTCATACCTGACCAGCCGCCAGCGTGTCGGCTCTGAGCCGAGCAGGAGCCCTGGTCCTCAGGGGACGAGTGACAGCAGCCGGGGGGAGCCCTCCGGTAGCCCCCTTCCCACCAGAACCCAGCGCCCCCACTTGTCCCACCCCCCTCCTAATGCTTCCCCGTCTCCTCATGGTTTTTAACACGTTTGTGTGGATTTTTTGCACCCCTTTTCAGAGTGAAGAACCACCAAGTCCGTTCCACCCCACAGCCCACCCGAACTCGCGTGCTTGCTCTGGGATCCCTGCTTCATTTTGAGCCTCCTCTGGGTGGGTTGCCGTGGCTGTATTTAATTTAAACTGTGTTTCCCTCTTCCCTGCAATCTTCCCCCTTCAACTCCTGCAGTATTTGCCCAGCTGGAGG
>VXBT01000785.1:0-35838 GCA_013400235.1 Oriolus oriolus | reverse complement strand
GGGAGTTTTCGGTCCAAAAACACTTTCAAGGAGACATAACACGCAGGTTGCAACTGGAAGAAGGATATTATTTCAATTTTTATTTTTCTCAATCTCTGTCAGAGCTCATGCTCACAAGCACAAACACAACGTGCATGTGTAGCCAGGAACAGGCTAAAGCATTTCATACTTGAAAATACATCCTTTGTAGTGTGGAAAAGGCAAGTGACGGAGCTACAGAACGCAGCAGAAGGAATATACGTCAGAAGAAAAGGTGTGTGGTACCATGAGGTATTTTCCAAAGTATGACACATATCAATGATGGGCACAATCTTGCCTTCCAAAACTTGCTTCATTGCTGTGCTTCCCAGCCAGGATTGCATGAAAAGCACTCTCGTGCCTGCGTTGCAGGCAGGACTGAAAAGTGTCAGCTCTGGATGGGGAAGCAAGCCTGGAACCCTTCCAAACACATGCTGTTTTGAACAAGCAAGAGCCCATGGAAAATGGAGCCAAGGGAAGAGCAGAGCTCAGCCCCACTCCAAACTTGCAATGGGCCAGAGAGCCAGAGAGAGCCAGGGCATGAGTGGTGCCTTGGAGGTGTGAGGGCAGCAGGCAAGGACGGAGCCGCAGGGGCCCAGAGGAGCCCTGACAAGGGGCTATGCCCAGTGCTACAGGAAGACAAGGAGCAACCCCCATGGCCACCCTTGGAGCCCACCCTGGGAGTCTGGAAAGCTTCCCGCCCACTGCAGGGTATGAAAGGCTATCTTCATGGGGCATGAGCAGCAGGCAGCGACCCAGCCAAAAGGAGCTTGAAGGAGCCCTGAACAGTGCTTATGATCAGTGCTGCAGAGGAATGCAACCCCGCCCCTCTCCCTTCCCCCCATGAACCAATGCCAATCTGCCCCAAAGGAAAATTCCCTCCTGATGCCATTGCTGGTAATCAGCTATTCCCTAAGCATGTGAGCAAGGCCTCACTCCTCATCCCACAGCCTGGTTATGCCTTCCAGGATATGCCTAAACCCTATTCGCCCTCAAACTGGAGCCATCTCAGGGGCTTCCAAGAGCGGCCAAACGTCCTCAGCCTGATCACCCTGAGGGTTAAGAATTCTGGCAGGGCACCAGTGGGTGTTACAAAGCCCTAGGATCCCTGTCAACATCTCTGCATCACACTTCTTACCTGGCTCCACAAGGGGCTGAGGACAGAGCTGTGCAGTGCTCCTCAAGAAAGTGTTCACTTGAACTTACTATCGCTATCCAGCTGAAAAGGCCAGCCAGCCTCAGGCACCTCCAGGTCTTGGCAGTTCTTCTCCTCTGAAGGGCTTATATCTGTTTCCCAAACACTGAGTACTACTGGCAGCTGGCCTTGTCTCCAGTTTTCATCTCTTAGCCTCCTCCAAGTAATTCCACTGTCTCCTCAAGGACTTCCTTTTGGATGCCTGTGGGCTGGCTCCAGGCCAGCTTTGACAGTGGGACATGGGAGGATGCTCCCTTTTGTCCTGTCCCCCCAAGGCACAGCTGCACTGCAGGGTGGTGACATTGTGACATGAGGGTGATGGGGTCCCCCATGCACAGCTCTGCCTGCCACAGACCAGCCACCACCCCTCCGCCCAGCCTCCTTTGGAGGAAGGCCTCTGGAGTGCTGTCCCAGCCCTCAGTTGCCATGTACTGGGCACAGCTGCTGAGCTCCCCTGACACATCCTGTGACACTTGGCTTCCAAGAACCTCATGCTGCTACTTGTCTCTCAGGTCATGGAAGAAACAAACCCTGTAGCCCAGAGACCACCCATAAGAGCTGTCTCCTCCCTGTGATGGAGCTAATGCCCATGTTGCTACCTTGGGTTGTCCAGTTCTCAGAGGGCAATGACTGCAGGAACACCAACTTTCCATTTATGGACACTGAAATGGAAAGGGACCAATTGTTATCAGATGAATATTAGTAAGTCCATTGGGTCTGATGGGATTCACCCCAGAGTACTGTGGGTAACTGTAGCAGACATTGCAGCAGGATGACTCTCAATCAACCTACAAAGGTCTTAGGAGGCCCCACCAACTAGAAATTAGCCCATGTTACACCAGTTTACAAGTTAGGCAAGAGAGAAGATCAAGGAAACCACAGACCTGTTAGTCTAACCTCAGTACCTGCAAAAAATTACAGAGAAAAATCACACTAGGTTCTACTAAAAGACACTTGAAAAACAATGCAATCATCAGACACAGTCAACATGGGTTCACAAAGTCCTGCTTAATTTAATAACCTTCTACAATAAGGTCACCTGCCTGGATGAAGGGAAGACAGTGGATGTAGTTTTTCTGGGGTTTAGAAAGGCTTTTGATACTGTGCCTCAAAGCCTCCTTCCAGACAAGCTGTCCAGCAGTGGAGTGAGCAGGTATGCAGTGCGCTGGGTGAAGAATTGGTTGAAGAGCAGGGCTCAAATGGTTGCAGCGAACAGGACATCTGGCTGGTGACCAGCGCCGTTCCTCAGGGCTCAGTTCTAGAGGCAGCTCTCTTCTGTCTCTTTATCAGTGATCTGGAGGCTGCAGTTGAATGCACGGATAGTTTGGTGATGCCAAACTGGGAAGTGCTGCTGACTCTCCCATGGGAAAGGAGGCTTTGCCTTGCAGAGGGGTCTGGATTGGAGCAGTCACCAGTGACATGAAGCTGAGCAAGACCCAACCAAATGCTGGATTCTGCACCTGGGATGGAGTAATTCCAGACACGAGTCTGAGCTGGGAGAGGAATGGCTGGAGAGCAGCCCTGCAGAAAGGGGTTTGGGAGTGCTGGTTGGCAGGAAGCTCAATGGGATCAGCAGTGTGCATGTCCCGGCAGCCAGGAGAGCAAACCTCATCCTGGGGTGCATCAAACACAGCAGCACCAGCCAGCTAAGAGAGGATTCTCCTGCTGAACTCAGCACTGGTGCAGCCTCACCTCGAGCACTGTGTGCAGTTCTGGGCCCACCATTTAAAAAGGATGTGAAGGTACTTGAACGTGTCCTGAGAAGGGCACCAAAGCAGGGGAAGGGGCTGGCAGGAATGTGCTCTGGGGAGCGGCTGAGGGCACTGGGCTTGTCTGGTTTGGAGAGGAGGAGGCTGAGGGGTGACCTCACTGCTCCCTACAGCTTCCTGAGGAGGGGAAGTAGTGAGGGAGGTGCTGAGCTCTTCTGCCTCTCCCAGTGCCAAGGACACATGGGGAATGGCTCAAAGTTGCGCCCATCAGGGGAAGTTCAGACTTGACATGAGGAGACATTTCATTACTTAGAGGGTGGCCAAAACATGGAATAGGCTTCCTGGAGAGGTGGCCAATGCTTCCCGCAGCTATGCCTGTCAGTCCTGAAGAGGCATTTGGACAGTACCCTTAAAGCCATGCTTTAACTTTGGTCAGCCCTGAAGTGGTCAGTCAGTGGGACTAGATAGTCATTGTAGGTCTCTTCCAGCTGAACTGTTCTATTCAATTAGAGTTGTTGGGTTATAGAAGACAGGACAAGGAGATAACTGTTATACATTGGGTTATCAGTTTAAACGGAATTTTTCAGAGAAACCTGGGGATACAAATTCAGCCTTTTCATTCAAGTAATCTTGTCCTTAGAATTGACTCAGTCAGCCTTGGTTGCCAAAACATCTGTTCTGGTTTCATTTTAAACACATTGGCATTTCATTAACTTTTATGGCTGGGATGTAGTCTCCTCAATCGATCTGGTCCTGTTAAAACTTTAATCCAGATTCTTCAACTGACTTTTGGCAGATTTTAACAGATGCTGTAAGCTCAGCATGTCCACATTTCCTGCATTTTGAGGCAAAAGTAATTGAAGAAATGTGATGACCAGAGTATTTTAATAGATGGCACACTCATTGTTTCAAAATCAGGGAGCCAGGGCATATGTGCTACCACATAAAGCACCATCACCTGGATGATGTGAAAAATAGAGTGGCCAATTATTATTTCCATATAATTCTCAGATTTAACACTTCTAATGCAAGACAGATTTGCCCAATATGAGATTTTCTGGTAATTTAGCTTTCGTCATATAAATAGTGACTAGACACACACACTACTTACACTGCACAACTAAAATTTCTCCTTGACAGCAAGGAACGGAAGATAATGATAGCATCATTAGAAAAATAGTTTCCATAAATGAATCAGAGAATAAACTGAGTTGGAAGGCACCCACAATGATCATTGAGTCCAACTCTCAGCCCTGCAGAGGATCATCCCCAAGAGTCACACCATGTACCCAAGAGCATTGTCCAAAAGCTTCTTGAACTCTGTCAGGCTTGGTGCTGTGACCACTTCCCTGAGCGGACTGTTCCAGAGCCCAACTACCACCCTCATAGGAAGAAGCTTTTTCTCATATCCAACCGAAACTCCCCTGACATAACTTCAGGCCATCCCCTCAGGTCCTGTCACTGGTCACCACAGAGAAAAGATCAGCGTCTGCCCTTCTTCCCCTCATGAATAAGTTGTAGACTGCTGTAAGGTCTCCCCTCAGTCTCCTCTTCTTCAGGCTGAAGAGACCAAGTGACCTCAGCCACTCCTCATACTCAAAGCTTCCCTCAAGGCCCTTCACAACCTTTGTTAACTCTCTTTTAGGGTGCTCTCTAATTGCTTTATATCTTTCTTATATTGTGGTGCCCAAAACTGCACATAGGACTCGAAGTGAGGCTGCCCCAGTGCAGAGCAGAGCAGGACAATCCCCTCCCTTGCCTGGCTGCCGATGCTGTGCCTGATGCACCCACGACAGAGGTGGCCCTCCTGGCTGTGCGGGCACTGCTGACTTGTGTTCAACTTTCTGTCAGCCAGGACCCCCAGGTCCCTTTCTGTGGTGCTGCTCTCCAGTGTCTTGTTCCCCCGTCTGTCCGTACATCCAGGGTTGCCCCATCGCAAGTGCGGAATCTGGCACTTTCTCTTGCTGAACTTCATATGGTTGGTGATTGCCCAGCCCTCTGATTTGCCAAGGTCTCTCTTCAGGGCCTCTCAGCCTTCAAGGGAGTCAACAGCTCCTCCCAGTTTTCTATCATCTGCAAACTTTTTTAGCATCCCTTAGAGTCCTGCATCAAAGTAATTTGTGAAGATATTGAACAGCACCAGGCTGAAGATAAAGCCATGTGGAACCCCACTAGTGACAGCTCACCAGTCTGTCACCCCATTCCCTCTAACCCTTTAAGCCCAACCCATGAGCCACTTGCTCATCCACTGCATGATGTGTTTATCCACCTGTGGGCTGGACATTTTATTCAGCAGGATCCTGTGAGAGACAATATCAAAAGCTTTACTGAAATCCAAAATGAAGGTCTACGTTTTAGAGCCACTCCATGTTTCTAATACACATGTTGCATCAATAAATAATAGAAAATGATGCAAAAATGCTTTATAAAAACATTGATCTATAAGGACACATTCAGTAAACTGAAGGTGCACAAATCCAATAGAAGCATCAAGATAAAAATAACTCAATATATTTAAAATCTCTTCAAGCCAGTGTGATATTACACACCTGTCACGATGCCATCCCATTCACACCATCAAGAATCAGACAAATCATACATTTTCAACTCCTAGATAAAATTTACTTGCTGTCATCAAGCACCCAAAACAAATAAACAAAACTCAATCATTCCCATTTGGGGACCTTTTTTTTTTGAGTAAAATTTTATCAAAAATAATGAAGGATTTTGTGTTGTATAGACATAAAGGAACTCAAAGCTAACCAGAAATGTAGACATGAAAGAGTACCTGTGCACAGCTCATGCAGTAACAATACATGTGCCAGGAAGGAGGAGGCATGGATACAGAGCTACATGGTACTGTGACCTACTCCGTGTCAGACCACTGGTACTACGACCTACTCTGTGTAAGGCCACTAACATCTTGTAAATAAGCAACTTTTAGACCACTGACATAAGAAATTGCCACCGCAGATACTATAAAGAAGTCAAAATTGCCAGATGCCTAACTGCAGTACAAGAAGATCAAACCAGACAAATTTTCCCCTTCTTAGCATGGTCGATCACCAAACTGGAGGTAGAGCAGACCATCTGTCAGAGCCCAACAGCATCTTCGATTTGCACCCAAGGCACCCATCAGGCTCAAGGAACCTGTCCTGGGGCTGGTGCAGGAGCAGTCTGTGAGAGGTATGGGGTACCTCAGGTACTCACATTAAGGTGTTCTACCTGGCATGCTCACACATTTCTGTGAGCAGGACCCCCACATTGGAACAGACACAGACTGAAGCAGTACATGTGATTAAGACTTGCATCAGTACTTTTCCAGATGGCTAATCATAACCACAGTGACAAAGGCACAAGGAAACAAACAGCATTTTTAGGCTTCTACTCCAACTACCAACTCAAGTCAACTCACACCATAAAGTCATCAGATCTCTTTGAACCATTAAAGAGTATTTATGTGTTTCACTTGAAAACAGTTGCAGTCCAGACCTGCAAGAATGGAAATGCATCATGACTTTGGTGTTGAGAAGTCTAGTACTTTATAACCTCGTGAGCTAGATAGGAGTATCTGAATGGGAAAATTAATCACTAGTCTGTGACAGCCTCAACTATTAGATTCTTAAATAATATCACGATTATGTATGACTTTTGTACATATTAATTGTTGCATTTTTTTATGCCACTGCAGCTCCACAGAATTCAATGTGTGGCCAAAAAGCAAGTGAGGATTTATAAGCAGTGAAATATAAGAAATATGCTCGTAAAATAATCTCTCTTAATTCTCCAGAGCCCTATTACCAAAGTGCATAACAACACAGGATATATGCTAGAGGGGTACAAAGGCTTTATTAGCCCTCAAAAGAGATGACTGGCAACACTTGCTGACAACTATGTCTGCAGAATTCATGCTGGGAACAGCTTTATTGCAAACTGTACTAACAGCAGACACGGCTGCTGTATACAGTCATTTACAAATGCTTTTCTGCTGGGCCTAATATCTGTATTCTGATCCTGTTTTGAGACACCCAACAGCTACACAGGAGCTATTTGTGCAGAGCATTTATACAGCTATCATTAATGAAGATGAACGAAACAAACAGTGGCCAATAAGGCCCTCCTTTTGGTCAGGAACTCCTGCAAATTCTCCCCGACTTCGCCCGTTGCTCATTTCCAGGCTACAACAACGCTAAAATCGGTACCGACTTTCCAAAGCAGCACACGCTGTCAGCTGCAGAACATTTCCACCAGCCTCATGACATCCCGAGAAGCTCCCCAAAACCGCAGCAGCCGCTGAGGAAGCAGCGGGCCGCGCCAGCACCCCGGCCCCCGCGGGCTCCTGTCATCACACGCAGCGGTGTCTGTCACGCCGCGGCTGCAGCAAGGCGGATCGCCGCAGCCGGGGATGAGCCGGCGCGGATATTAAAGGAAAGGCAATCCTCTTAGGAGGGCTGGCGGCGGGCGGTGAGGCGAGGCGAACCGAGCCCGCGCTTCCCGCGCGGGCCGGGGCAGCAGCCCGGCCATCCCGCGGTGCGGTGCAGGTGCGAGCCCCGCGGGCAGCCCCGCGCCGCCTTAAGGGCGAGGGAGCGGCGGCCGGTTCGGGCCTGCGGCAGGTGCCGCCGGCAGCCCCCGCAGCGCCGCGGGGAGCGAGCGGCCGGCGGGGCGCAGGGGCAGCGCTGGCGCGGTGAAATGGGTCAGTTACGCAATAGCGCTGGCGGCCCCGGCCCCGGCGCCCCCGCGGGCAACGAGAGGGGAAGCCGCAGCTGCGGGCGCTGGGAGCGAGCGAAGAGGCATCCTCTCGTGGAACCCAGGCACAACCGCCGCAACCTTCTTCCNNNGGCACCACCGCCGCCCCCTTCTTCCCCCTCCGCCCCTTCCCAGCTGTTCCCCCGCCCCGGAGCGCACCTTCTCCTGGGCGCGGTTGAGGCGTTTCTGGACGTTTTTGGCGAAGATGCCGGTCTTCATGTCGGCCATGGCTGGCGGCGGGGATAGGGAGGGTGGGGAGAGAAGGTGGGCGAGGCAGAGCCCGGCGGCTACGAGCGGCAGCGGCGACGCAGGGATGGAGGGATGGAGAGGAGGAGGAAGAGGAGGAGGGCTTTAAAGACACAGCANCCGGCCCCCGGCCCCCGGCCCCCGGGGAGGCAGCTGTCGAGACCCCGCAGGGCGGGAAGCGTTGTCTCCTGGAGATGAGGCAATTCCTCTAGATAATAAACATATCAAGAGAGATAGTGGGGGTGATGATTTCTAGAAGCACAGCTGATGGCTGCGTCCACTACTGGCACAAGCCCCCTTGTACGGCCGAAGAACTTTAGGCACCTACTTATTCCGCTAGAAGTTTCCACCAAGTCGGAGTCACTCCCAGGTCCAAGCTCCTTTAACACTTTTCACCGGTTTGGGGGCTGCAGTATCACGTGCAGTAGATGGGTGCTGCGGTTAGGGGACCTGCACCCCAGCTCGGCCCGAGCTGGGCTTGCTGGCACAGACATCAGCTGTTCTGGGGTTACCATGCCCGTGCTGCTGAATGTGGTACACGTTGACTTGCCATTGTGCTGCTCTCGAAATCCTCCTCCTATCCATTCTTCACTCCTGTCTCAGTGTAGCAACTAACAGCAATAAACTGGTTTCATGCTTTTGATCTTGTTTCTGAAATTACAAATTTTAAGTCAAAACTGAAATGCAGTCATAACAAAACTCTCTGTCCTTCCCTGACACTCAAGCACCCCAAAATCTTCTACATACAGGATCACGCAGCATCAGTCACTCAAGGTTGGCAAAGTCATCCTTCCTAGATACCAAGCCCAAAATTCACTCCCAGCATTAATTTCTGTTGTTTGGCCAAGCATGGAGTTCCCTGATACGGAGTAGAAATCCAGCAGCAAACACAGCAAACCAATAAAAAGCAAAACACTGGAACTCAATGCTTTTAGCCTGAGCCTGTATCCTTCTGTACAGAACTGTCCTATGTTCATAATACTTTTCATTGATTTTTCAGATTGGTACAAAACACAAATCAGAAGGTCTTCTACCTGCCAAGAGAAAATGTCTCATACGTGTACTAAGTCCAGCTGTGTTTCCTGAGACCTTGTATTTCCGACATCTGCTCAGTTCCACGTGTGCCTGACACATTTTTCTGTACTGTTAAGAAGTGCATTTAACATACCAACTTCAGCAGTAGCAATATTTAGTACGGAGTTGTGACCTATGTAAGGGTCGTACTTACTTAATTCTCCCATAAACATTATTTAAAAAGAAAAAATAATCACACAAAAAACCCCAAACCCAAAACAAATGCAGAAAACCAAAGAAAACATATCACAGCAACCAAGGAAGTTATTTTGTCTAAGAGATTACAGTCTCTTACAATGCTGTTAGACTGGTGAAAGATCAAAACAAAATCTCAGTGGGCATAGGGCTCCCAAATTCTTTGAAGTAATTTTACTCAAGTTCAGAGTTTCTCTTTCTGGCCAGTTTGGCTTCTGATTCCACCACTTTATGAATGATTCAAAAAAAATCATGAAAAGAGATGGTCTTAACTGATGTAACTCATGTATTTTCTTCACCAAAGGGTAACAAAGGGGGGAAGCATCAGCAGCACAGAGTTCATTTGGTTGCCTTTGGGCTAGGAGAGGGAGGGAGGACACTCTCTTGTGCCTTTTTGATCTCTGTTGTCTGATACAGTAGTAGAACCCTCTTCACCAAGCCCAAAAATACTTTTTCATGCCAGTGGATGAGGGGAATGAAGATATCTTCTTAGTCAGACAGCCAGTCTCTTCCTCCTCACTCAGTTGACCTGCACTGGCTTTTCCCCATTTAATGGCCTTGGACAACAGCCAAAGCTTTTTCACTGGCTGGTTTATCAATGTGTGTGTTGCTCTCCATCAACTAGATTTTGGAAAGTAATTATCAGCAAATGATCAGGCTGTTCTGTCCATACTCTCAGTCTGTTGCATATAACATTTATTGTAATTAATACTTCAGAGAAAATTTCTCCTTTAAGATGTGTTTAAAAGCAAATTTTCATGTATTGCTCATGCCTCAGTCTGAAATAGATGATATTTAAAAATGAATAATCCTTTACTACAATTTACCCTATTTTCTCCCTATTTTGTTGTTATCATTTATTTGGTGTTATTTTAAAATGACATTTCACTTCAGTTTCCCTCCTGAATAGCAGTCATTCATAGAAAAATGCTCCTAAGGGAGTGGTGATTTTTCAACATAAAATCTCTAAAGGGAAGGGACAAAGTTAAGCATTAGTACAACTGCTATGTCACCACATTTTCCAGCTGTGGATCCCTGTTCACACAAAATGCTAGTCACAAAAAGAAGAAATCTGGATGATTTCTGGCTCATCAACAACATGTTTTCTCATCACACATTTCTGCTACTCTGATCACTCTTCATTTGTGTAAAGCAGTGAAATTAAAAGATACTGGTCCATAGGAGTCAATTTTATAATATTGATGATAGAAAAAATTGGCAGGTATCTTGCAGCCATCTCCATTGCAATAATAATTGAAATACAGATATCAACTGCTGTGGAGCAACAAGTGACTTGCAGCTCAACAAATCACAGCATATGGACACTCACAATCCACACTACAGATATGGCAGATAAAACACATTCCTATTATAAGCACACCACTTTAATATTCAGTGCAGGGGAAAACTGGAGCGGGAAATGAAACTGCGGGACAGCCTGGGAGTTGAAATCGCACTGTAGTGTGGATTTGGGGAGGCAGAATGTATGGACAAAAATACAACACAAGTTGGGTCTAATAGAATAACAAACATGGGAAAGCAATATGAGAAAACGAAAGGTTTCGAGTGTACAGGACCTGAATTTTAAATCTTCTTTTACATGTGACAACTTGGTACTATACTTGTGGTTTAGGTCAGCACATAATGGGCAGCAAAAGACTGTCTAAATTATCTGGGCAGTTTCTGTAGGTCTTGCTGACTTTTGGATGTGAGTCAGAGAGGGGAGAGCTGTCTGTCTCACATAAAAAGGAAAGTAAGGAACACAGTGGAAAATATGAATCAAAAGAAAAATGTTTTCATAAAATAAATGTGGTTCTAAATGCTGTAAAAATATAGGAAAATTTTAATATACATCTGAAATTAAAACCCATACATGTTATATATTTTAATATTTAGACCCATATGTTTTGTTAAAGTTCTTCTTATAAAGACAAATACTGAGTTGTTTTTTTTTACATTTTCCTTCATTGCCATTTCCTTCATCATCCAGATCAACACTTCTCATCCATTAAAGTGCTAACGTATGTTGAACTGGTACTTACATTCCGGCACAGAACATCAGTTCCATCACTGGGAAGCATTTTATCTGAAAGGTGCCCTTTGATTTCAGCTTTGAATCTATCTGGTTTCACAGAGCTACATACAGGTAGGTGGTGTTCAGCAATGGCCTCACTTTGTTACCTTGGAAGTCTGTCCTGCTGACTTCAATCAGCAAATTTCTGCGTTGACACCCCAGGCTCTGAAACAACATAAAATGAGCTTTACATGGGAAAGTGTCACTAATGAAGGGCTGCAGAGCTCGCTCACAGAACAAGCATCAGTGATGTTTCCATAGGAAATTCACTCCTGAATAGCACCCACAGAATATGGATGCTGGACTTCTAGGGGAGGGGGTTATGTTCCTTCTATCCTCCAAGTCCTCTTTCATGAAAAAACAGGAATTAGAGAAATTAACTTCCAATAGAGAAAAAAAAAAAAAACAAACTGCTAGAGAGAGAATTCTTGGAACTACTGCTGCCTTTAGGTGAATCTTTTCAGGTTTGAGGCAGTGCAAGTAGATAAGAAGACATGACAGGAGATCCAAAATCCTTTAGAATTGGCAGGTGGGGGTAGGAGGAGTGAATAATTAAGTATCACTTAGTTAATACCAGGCTTTTTTACTTTTTACACAGTTTGTGTGATGTGTCAATAAAATACAAGCTTAAGGAAAAGACTAGTGTGATAAGAAGGACAAGATTTCTTGAGATCCAAGAATGAGTGTCAGCATGGCCAGAGCTGCAGGGATCGACAGCTCCCTCCCTCCCTCAGTGAGGATAACTGGCAATTTGGACTTGTTGCAAAGGGGCCTGTACAAAGAAATTGGCTTTATGTTCATCATTTAGATGGCAACAGTATCCTGATAGGCTGTGTATACAGTACTGATTCCAGCATTAGGAATGAATGCTGATGAGGACACTTGTGCTCTGGTTGGCCTCCTCCTGATGCTCTTTGTAATTAAAAGCACAGTGAGCAGCACAGAAGATGAATTTTGGAGAATTATACTGACAACATATGAGCTGTCCCACCTAAATGGGAAAGACACCCACCACACAGTAAGTACCGACCACACTTAGCCAAAATTCAGGCTCCCTTAATCTATCTGAGGTCAGCATCAAAGATCATTGAAAACTGCTTTTGAAAAATCTGAACTTAAATGTGCTTGGCACATTTAATCTTCTCAGTCAGAAGGACACAGGCCAGAACCAGAAATATGTTCTTTTTTAACTGTCAGGTAAAAAGGACAGAAAATCTTTCTGTAGAACATGGATCTTTCCTGAAAGAAGAGTCAATCTCAGTTAAAAAGCTTATTTGTCCACATGCAATTTTCCATACTCCTCCTCTTCTCTTTCCCATGAAATATATTTACAAAATTCCTAGTATTTACAGTATTATCTAGAAATGCACACCTTTTGGTTTGCATAACAATAAAAATTAATATTGTGACTGTTAGTCTCTCTCTTTTTTCGTTTTTCTTTAAAGCCATTCCAGTGCAATCTTGCCATCTCTTTGGGGAATGCCTCACCAGTGGTGAGTTTCTCTCTCAGGTTAGGCACTTGTGAAGGGGACTTGGCATGCATGGCACCAATTTGATTCCCTAAATTACTCTTTGCTCATGAATTGGCTGCTAATGGCATTATGCACACACCACATAGCAGCATCCAGCCTCTCTGCTTTCATTCCTAGTGTTAATGCACATTTACACAGTGCCATTGCTTCCACCTCTTATATCGGCTAGAGGAAGGGATGTAGCAAAAAGATGTGCAGTCCTAATTCTGAAATGTTTAACATTTGGAGAAAAGTGACTAGCTGTATCTATTCTGTGTGTGCCCCTAATTTCAAAAGGCCATGAAATGCAGGATAATACATCCATACAAAATAATGAATACATTTATGTCATTATGAAGGCCATACAATTTTTTTCTTCAAGAAGGTAGATGCATGTAAACCACTTTGAGTTGATTGTGCTGGTTTAGTATCTGACATGTCATTTTCTAAATATCAGGAAATTTTTCCTCCTAGTCACTTGAAGCTAGACTATGGAGGTTGGAGGCCTCCTCTCCTGCAGCAGTTCTTCTTGCCTTGACCCTCACTGCTTTCAAGGAAGCAATAACAATTTAGAGCAACCAGGGATCTGCTTGCAGGGATACAGAAGATGACTTGCAAAAGCAGCACTGCCCAGCTCTTGCTCCTAGTCCTAGACGCATCAGGCATGTCCCAAAAAGCCATGGTCTGCAGGGAATAATGTGACTTCTGGCCACAGGAGAGGCACTTTCATCATGAATATGTAACAGAGCAAAGAGTTAATCCAAATTTCAGAAAGGTGCCTCTGAAGTGCCTGTCTGGAGACTGTCAATTGTAGGTTCTGCTGCTTTGAATCATGTAGTCAAAAGTCAGGTTTTAAACCTATGGACTCTCCAAAGATAACCCCAGCTTTTGATTATCAAGGATCCTTATTCAAATATCTCCACTATTCTTTCTCAGTACGTGATTAGTTCTTGATTGAGCTAGATTTGTCCTGACTTCTCTTACCATAATCCATAATTTTTTCCAAGGAATCCCAAACTGAATTTGATGCCTGTGCTCTGCATCAGGACTTTGGGAATGCCAGCACTTCCCATATCAATGCTGGGAAGAGCAGCACACTGAAAAGTTGCAACATACATTTGTCTTCACATGAAGAAAATCTTTCATTTACAATGGCTCCAGCTATATTATTATTCATTCCAGTGGTGTCCTAGACAGATGCTGTGAGACGTAGTCCGTGGAGTCAGTTAAAATAGTCTTACCTGTAACTGCCCTGACTTGCTTAAGAGATTCTTATTTAGCTGTGGCTAGTGTATTCTTCAGCATAGATGTAAAGTTGTGTTCTACGTCTGTCTTGTTCTGTTGGTTCTTTAAAAATTTTTTATTTTGTTTTGTTCTTTTTCCCTGGAAAGGTATCTGCAGCATTTAAAAGAGCTACAAACAAACAGCAGGGATTGGAGGCAAAATAGCCTTTGCATCCAGATCACAGCAGAACTTTCTTTGGTCTTTCCCAAGTCTCCATGTCTGATCTGTTTCACCTTATTGTAGATGTGTGCATGACAATAAATACTCTGCTCATCCAGGGACTGTCTCCGGAAGGAAATTTGAACTATTTCTATCATAAGATGAAAAGACACTTTGGATGCTAACAGTTGCTGTAACAGTCACTATAGGAACCAAACTCTTCCTAGTCCTTGGCATGCGAGACTGATTTTTCTCACACTGTGGGGAAGAGAAATCTTTAGCTAATAATGTTATGCTAGTCTTATTTTAGAGGCATCTTTTTGCAGCTTCTTGCAGCTTTTATCAGAGGCAGCCTTGGTAAAAATGAAAATTAAATTTCAACACCTTCTCTCTTCCTTTTCCACTTTTCAAAACAGTATTGAGAAATGTTCACACATTGCTACTCTTCTCCCTGTTGTATCTCAGAAATGACATGCAGAAGATGAGAGAGCTAACTACATAATAATGATATCTCCTGACTGTAGGTCTCAAAAATGTGCTTTCAGAACGAAAACCTTTCATAAATCTTAATTACCAATGAATTAATAACTCCAACATATCGATTAAATGTTTTAAAACTGCAAATGCCTTTAGATGAATGCATCTTTTATAATCAGTAACAAATGCATTGCTGTGTAGAGAGAGGTCATGGACTTCATATACTACTCTAGTCCCTGAACACCTGTAAAACATGGAAACTAAAACAAAATCTGTTATGCCAAGGAAAATGAGGAACGGGGTTAGAGAGCAGACTGAAGGTTCAGGCTCTTCTTGGTGCTGTTCTAGAATAAGGATTTTCTGTTAATGGGGTAAGGATTTGCAGAAAATACATGAGGAGAACCTGGTGGAATATTTTTCACTGTGCCTAGATTTCTCTTCACCTCAGTGTAGCTCTTTTCAAACCCAGTATTTTCAAGTACCATCCTACTTTTCTTTTGAAGCAAAAGATCTAGGCTTGTCCCCTTCAACGTTAAGGGGCAAACTTTTTTATCAAGGTTAGTGGAATAGTAGATGAACAATAAATAAATAAATTTAAAAGTGTTAGTAGACTGAGTGCAGGTGTTGGTAGTATCACTGCATCAGAGCTGACGTGCACCAGCTGGCATGCACCTTAACAAGGAGAACAAAAGGGCTGCTGAGAAATGGCGCAGAGGCATGGGTCAGAGCAGTGATACACACAAAGCTAATTTTTGCAATATAGTTTGTATCTACCCATGAAAAAAGTCTTTGAAGCCTGTACCTGTTCTGTATGTCAAGGGAGAAACAAGTTTCTTCTAATCTTTCTCTGCATGTCTGCCAAAAAAACCCTTCTTCCTGTTAGCCAGTATCTGCTAAAATGCTTGTAAAATCCAAAAACAAGATTAAAAGTTAAGGGTATTTTTGGAAAAGAAGATGAGTCTTCTTGGGAAGTGTTTTCTTCTCATTACATCGCCTCAGACTTTGTGTAAAGTTGACTTTGTGTTACTCCACCTTGCTGGCAGCAGAGAGAACTGAGCTGAGCTGTCTGGAGCTGCAGGTAGAAGTCAAGGTCTGTGCCTGAGCCTGCCATGAGACCCATGTTGAGGTGCTCATGGGAAGAGATCCATAGCATGGCCAGGCACTTCTGTCCCTTCAGTTTAACCCCTGGAGCAGAAATAGGATGAAAAACTTGGAGGAAATACTTTAAGAATGTCTTAAGAATTTGTGGGGAGGTTAGGGATACCAATTTGCTTCATGAGGACTAAAACTATTAACCATTCATATTGAGTTTCCCCCAAAATGACCCCTCCATCCCTTGTCAAATAGACTTGGAAGGCAAACATACTCAGATTTCTGAGTATGTAAAATTCAAACTGTAAAACTTAAGAAAATCCAGCCTGATTGCATATTTTTGGTCTATTTGCAGGATTTCACTCGGACTGCGGGGAAGTAAGGTCTTCTACAGACTGCCTCATAGTCTCCACCATAGCCCTGTAGGGGAGCCATGCTGGGGCATACGCTGCTTCAAAGCTGTTCCTGAGCTCTGTCAGGGCAGCCCTATGTGGGCAGGCACCTGCCAAAAATCCAGGAATGGCTGTTGCCACAGAATGCAGAATAACTGCCCTCCAGACTGCTGCTTACAGCACTCTCATGGGATTTGAGAGACAAGGCTTTAAGCAAGTCCCAGACCTCATACTGCCCTTTGCAGGGTAGATGCTCCAAGTGCTAGACTATTACTAGACAAGTGGGTGGTAACAATCTCACCTCCTGCTCTTCCCACCCAGAGAAGAAAAATAATGATCAAAGGCATCAGGTGCTGAGTCCTGGTTTCACAAAGACGCCTACCTACACCCATGTTCACATGAGAAAAACATCGCCATCTTCAGAATTTCTTAGCAACCGGCAGAAGTGTGTCTGCAGTCAGAGTTTCTCTGAGGAGCCTGTTTTCAATCCACATCCCCAGGCTGGGGCCTTGCATGACCTGAAGGCTGAATATGATAAAGTCCAGCTACACAATCTGGGCTCAGGCTCTTGAGATGTGAAGAGACATTGTGAGAAAGCACATTGGCTAGAGATATGCAAAGTATGGAAAAGAAAATGGCAGGCAAAGACAGCTTCATTGAGACTAGGGGAAGCAGCAAATTGAGGAAATTTCAATGGAAAAACTGTGACCTGAAAAGATATTAAAATAAAAGGGAAAAACAAAGACTCAGAAGAGCAAAGCAAAGGTTCAGCCCCTCACAAGGTGGAATGGAGGCCTGTCCTTGGCCTGCCAAGACTCAGCCAGTGCCTTACTGGGGTGATGGCTCTGCAACTCCCCAGTCTTAGTAGTTAGACAATAGTGAACTGTTTTGAAATTTATCCTCTGTGTGTGGGATATTCTGTGTAAACCCTGCTATTAGTTGCCATCTGCTTATGGTAAAAGCTGCCTGAACAAAGTGAGGGAGTGTGGGTTGCATAGTTAATGGTCTTTTCTCCCTTTCCCTCTCATCAGAGCACAGGAAATTCAGAAACTATCTCAGTCTCTCTAGACCCAACTCTTCAATGCACTGTAGGCTTTGCAGGACTGAGCTGCTGAGGTTTTATTTACATGGGGGACTAATGAAAGGTGAAGGCAACATATGGAGATGCGGGAGTTTTCAGGGAGCAATGGAACATGATAAAGATGAGCAGAAGCAGATTGAACCAGACTGGTGTAGTGTAGATTTGAAAAGATATTTTAAGTCATGTTTTATGTTATATGACTCATCAATATATTGCTCAACGTGTAGAATTTACATGACACATTTCCACATGCTTTGAGATATAACTCAAACCTTGATCCAAAAGTGCTGCAAATTCCAGGGCTCTAAATATAGCCTGCAGATGTCAGAAGGGCAGTAAGATGGGACCATTTATCATGTAGCACAAACCAAGAAAACCTCTCTGCTGACATCACCTTTTGCAGCATTCATTACTTTGAAAAACTCGCCTATGTAAAGAGTTTGGAGATGGTTAACAGCACTCAACAAGAGAGAGGGAGAACTTGTCTACACTCTTATTGAAGCATATCATGATGCAATTGAACAGGATCTGCTTTCTATATTGACTACCATTTTTCTTACTAAGATACACATTTAGCTTTGGTACAGTATGAAAATTGTTTTGGAAAAAATTTAAAAAAGAGGAAAATAACTTTCCCAAAAGCTTTCACAGGGAGAGAAAATTAAAGGATCACATGAATGAGTGTTGAGAGTGTCAAACCTGCTGTCAAACCCGATTCCCAAAACCGAAACAATGCCCTATTAATGTCGGTCTCTTTTGTAATCTGACACGATCAAGAAGCAGCCCTTGGTAGAGGACCAGGTGGAATTGCTTACATTTTTCATGGATTTTTAATTAAAGTCATAGAGAACTACAAAGCTTCTTTGAAGTTCTGGGGCTTCAAGGCCTGTCCCAATTGCTATCAAAGTAAGTGAAAACTTGTGTTTGTCTTGAATATGCTTTGGTTTAGGATCTCATTCTCTGAGGCAGAGGATGCATCTATCCATGTGTTTTGGCTCTGTGCATCACAAACCCACTTTGCTTTTAACATAGGCTTTGGTACTACCCAGCCTTAATGCAGTTGCCTGTGCAAATACAATGAACAGTTTTGCTCTGAAGTTTCTCTGCAGCTGATACTTTTAATTTGTCTTTAATGTGAGTTTAAAGATATACATTTTTCTTAGTGAACCAGCGTCACTAAGTAAAAGTGAAACACACTCCTTTTGAAGTGGAAGAAGTACAAACCTAATCCCTCTAATTGCATCACATCCTAGAGTGAACAAAATTAAAGCACAAGGCCAGGGTTTAATATTGTTGAGAAAAACAAATTCCATTTGTAAGCCTTTACACGAATTGTTAAGGGTGGGTCTCATCTCCCCTCCCTGCAGCCCTCTGAATAGAAATTAGGCTCTATTTAGACAAATAGATGGGAGGACACCCCTAAAGCAAATGACAGGAATTGCCCATGGCCCATGTGCTGTGAACTTTAAAGCTAACATTTTAAAATGGTGAGTCAAAGTCATCACCAAGAAAAGTCACCAGTTCAAAGGAAAAGGCAGGTAGATGCTGCTTAGTGCCTGAGAGACCAGAGGATGAAAGGGAAGAAAGAGGAGAGGCTGGGATGCATGTCAGATGAGGCTATGGTATCTAGTTCAGCCAGCACAGTTCAGGCAGATGGCCACAATGAATATTTAAAGAGATGTAGCAGGTGAACTGTAATGGAAGCAGAAGTAAAGCTGATGTCAACATGGAACCACACAAATTTTGTACAAGACCACCTGTTCAGAAGTTTTAAATTTTTGAAATATTTTTCATTGTTCCAAGGTCCTCAACATAGTTTTGATGCCATGATTTTTACATTGGTGATCCATCACATGTGTTACACCACTGCATTTATAAATTCCAGATACCTTGTGCATCCCTTGTAAGGTAGTCATAGAAGCAGTCCCAATATATTACTGTAATATCTTAATATATCAGGTCATGACTGTAAATAAATCAGATTATTACTATACTGGAACATCAGAAATGAGAGGAACATACTAGGAACAGCCATGATTAATCCTGAGAGATGCTGTGCATGACTTACCACAGAAAAAGGAAAGGCAGCTGACCAAGAGCTGGTACAATTTCAGAAAAGACAAGACAACAAAAGGCAGCAAGCTGATCACCAGTGTTATTTTTCCTACACCTACAGAGATCCTTCTAAAGTGCATAATTAACTTCATTAGGAAAATCTTCTTACTAGTTTTCAGTAATTCATCTGCCTATGGAGAAATTGAAAAGTTGAATGATCAGAAAGATTTTAATAGCTATCCAAAATTGTGTGAATTTGATCTGAGGTTTATTGATGGCAGTGAGACTCTTGGAACTACCTTTTCAATAATCCAGTGATTTTTTTGAGTATTGTGCAGATGGGAACACAAGGCATGTGCTCAAAGAACTACTGATGTGAATATATTTAGCGCATTGTGGCACTGGTCAGCAGGTAACAGGAGAGGATGCTAGCGACAGGATAAGCTAGAGAAAACAAGTTCACTTTGGAACAAACCCTTTGCTCTGAAAAGAGCATGTTATATATTCATTAATTCTAGTAGCTAAAACTGCAGAAGACGGAAGTATCGTTTGAGGGAGGATCTCCAGATCTGAACACTTGGTTTCAACCTGAATTTTACTGAGCACTGAGAAATATAAAAGAAAACTAAAACCCTGGAAACAATGACAATGCCTGTACTATGCTTTTTTTTGCCCATTTCTGCTTTAATTGCGAAGCTAAAAGGTAACTAAACGAAAAATGGATTTATGTGTGAATAAAAACATATCATATGAATGATGCGTCACCAGAATATTTTTACACATTTTTATTTTTATTTTTTTATCTCAAAGGTGCTCTCTAAAATATTCAAGTGAAACTGATTTAGTTTGCAAATCAGGCTATTTCTGCACTCCAGCACAATACTCACCGGCATCTTGAGGTGTAAGTGTATTGCAGACACAAAGAGGCAATCTTATAAACAGATTAATACAACATTAAGAGGAGGTGCTATAACTGGTTATGCACCACCCTTTTGCTTCTTAAAATACATAACCAAGAAAAGCAAATGTATTTTGAGTAAGAGAGTATAACTTTTTTCTGTTGCTTTTCATAGTTAAATTAGTTGTATTGAAAAGAAGGATGAAAGCTTGAATATAATTAAAATTACCGCAGGGAATTTAACTGTTGCCATATTGAGGTTCTGCTTTTATAATCCTTGCTTTACACAGTTGATCCAAATGGAGTCCAGAAAAACAACAAATTGCAGATGTAAAACTGAATAAATCTGAGGGATATCATCTGTAAAAACCAAATTAACTATGTTACCATATAAAGTATGAATCTACCCGTACCTTTTTTTCCTGAAAAACATTACAAATCTACCAAACCAATTTTCTACACAGTTCTGCCTGAGTTTTGTTATCTTGTCCTCATAGGTGGAGAATACAACCTCAGACTGTCACTCATCTGTGTTGGTCTTGTGGCTTAGGCCATTCTGCAATCATGCCCATTCACAGTGCTTCAGTTCATGCCTCAGAGCAGTCACAACATGCAAACTGGATTACTTTTGTATGTAACTAAACCAGAAAATGTGCCTCCAGAGTTGATATTTTTTTGCTCCAGTTGCCTGCTGGTGCACAGCCCAAAGGACCAAACTAGATTGATTCTAAAGCAAGACAGGTAAAAGTATCTGAAAGGCAGACACTGAATCCTCAGCTCTGCTTGCTTTGCTCCACTTACACTATGCTGCTCTCTGATGCCAGCCTAGCTGTTCTCTGTTTTTCAGTATTAAGAAATCACTCCAAAATACAGATTTCTGCCACCTCACTCTGGTATGGTTGCTCCAAGGTCAGAGTGCAAGGAGATTTTGCTTTCACCACAGTAACACAGTAATGTTCTGTGTTACATATTTTTTCCTGCCCTTTTACTCATTTGTCCTTTTTTATTATTACTGTTTTTAGTTGTTTCCTGATTTTAGTTTTACAGTTCAGTCACATGATGTAAAGAAATAAACAAGGTTGCAAAGAGTTATATTCACTTCTTTGAGAAAACCACATGAAGAGAACCTAAGGCCTGTGTACTGGCTGGACACTTTTCATGTATTTATTTTAACCCAAACAGCAAACCATCATTTATGGTCATTTTGACCTTATGTGTATATCAAGGCGAATTGATTTTTGCCTTTTTTGCTTTTGCATGTTGTCTATATTCTTTACACTTGCATTTGTAGCTCTGTAGCCTATTACTGTGTTCGTAGCTAGCCCCATTACTTTTCCCTATCCTGACAGGCAAAACACATTCCAGAGGCTCCAAGCTGGGAATCCAAAGCTTCTATCCCATCTTGGTTCTTCCTGGGAGCCAAGGTTGAAACCATCTCTTCAAGACACATTTTCATAAACTAAGTTTAGTTCCTATCTAAGGGGGGAGGATTTAGAAAAGAGTTGAACTGGGCAGGAATTAGCTCACCACTTAGATCTCAAATTGGGGATTTTTGTCAGTTATGTTGTTAATTTGCTAAACTCATAGAACTGTACTCACCCTGTGCGGGGGTGGGGGGGGGCATTTTCCATATCTGCCCCTGGAGGCCTCCAATAAAGACCGGCCTTTGTATTATTTCCTATACTAATATTATCTCAAAAGTGTGTTGTTTCATTTCCAGGTTCTTTAAGGCATCAAAGCCATTTTGGTGTCCCAGGTTCTCAGAATTAGTACCAGCTAATTTTCTTCTTCACCATCTTTCTAAAACCTAAACATCCATCATTTAGTGAGATTTATTGGCCCTTTGAAGCGGAGCAGGACTTGAACTGTTGACTTCTCAGGATTGCAGCTGCATTAGGTATGGGCTTCTGTTGTACCACCCAGTAGTCTGAGAAGCTGAAAGTGCTGCAGTGACATTCTCAATGAGAGATTTTAGCTGAATGAAATAACTGATTCTATTTGCTTCCAAGCCAATGACAGGTCTCATGCCACCTCTCAATGCCAATGAAACATTAACAACAGCAGAGCAATGATGGCTGTCTCAGAAGGACTGCAATGCTCCCTTCTAGTGCATCACCTCCACCCTCCATGCCTAAAACCAAGTAGTAGCCAGCCAGACGCCTGCTACAGTGAGATGCAGTGGGAGGGTAGAAAAGAGACAAACCCAGGGACAAATACTGGCTTGAGAAAAAGAAGGATCCAAATTTCCTATACTGAGTAAATGAAACGAGGTATCGTCACTTGTCCGTCATGCTTAGAGTAGGAATGCTCAATTGCTTTTACTGGCTCCTTCATTGGGGAGAGTTTAGCCTCCCGGCACAGCTGGTACCAAATGAAGCAGATCAAATGGCTTTAGGTGAGGGACCTTGTGCACTGGCAAGGCTGGCATGTATCCCTTAAGTGAGCTGTCACTGCAGTAAATGGGGCAGCATCTGACATCATGGGGAGGGAAGGGGAGCCTGCTGCAGTGAGCTCATGAAGAGCCCGTCAGAGACACACACAAACACTGGTTTTCTGCTGACACACCAGCCTGACTACCACAGAGTCCTTGTGGACTTCAAGCCAGGACACGGGACACTCACCCCCATGTCAGAAATCACTGAGGTTCCACAGAGCTTTTAGAGAGGAAGAGACCCTGATGTTCTGTCTAGCATTTACAAACAGGGGTAGAAGTTATACTGCCTGAATAAGAGGCCAGAATTGTACAACAGGAGAGGGAAAACTGGATTCTCAAAGACATTTTTCTCATTCAGATAACTGCCCTTGTTCAGAATTAGGTAAGAATTTTCCTGCAAGTAGTTTTCCAAACTGCTGTCAAATAAGAAAGGCAGGGACCAGTGCAACCAACCTGCAGAGACGACACTGTATTTCCAAGGCAACTGAAGACAAACAATACTTGAATGCTAAATCACAATATTTCAGAAGTGGGAAATACACCATGACTTTTTATTCAAGAGATTATTTGCAATTCCAGTTCCCTTGAACTACAGTCAGGAACTCTACTCACCAAGCAGAAAACCACTGTGGTAGTGTACTCAATAGCAAAGAATAAAACTGTGCGTGCTTAAAAGATTCCAGCTGAATAAACATTAAGCCTAAGATGGAAAGTGACTAAATTTCCTATGATGAAAACTTGCTAGACCAACCTGTGCATTCTATACAGAATATTGACAGCCTCTACCCAATTATCAGCCAAAATGTAGAAAAAGATGTTGCGGCATAGTCTTTCACTAAAAACACATTTTGAAATATAAGACAACTCGATATTTCTTGTTAGTTGCTTTACAGTAGTGCTTGACAAATCCTTGGCAGTAACTGTCCATGAAAACAGTGATTCCAAATATGATACAGATTCAAAACATCATATTTTGATATGGATCCATGGAATATGAGACCCTATGGAATATGATATAGATCCAAAAATGGGGAAGCAAGCAACTCATTTTGTCTTTGTTCTTGCTCTGTAACACAAGATTGGTGTCAGACACTGAACTTACTCACATTCCAATACACAATACCCAATGTGTTCAAGGTTTCCTGTAGTGCAGTGTTGTAATGCACTACTGTGTTTATTAATTTAGTAGCTCATTTTGCACTGTGTAATGGTATGCTCCACTTCACTCCCCCCTTTCCCCCGGACCGGTGGTGGTTCATCCCTGGTATCCCCGCCCCTCTCCCCTCTACATCATCGGTATCCCATTGGTCGTGTCCCTTTCCCCGCCCCTTCGGCGCTGAGGTTTGAAAGCGCCTGGGAAAGTGTGAGCCGGTCTCTTTTCTCCTCGTGGCCTCTGAGGAATAAACATTTCCCCAGGAGCAAAGAGCGTCTTTCGTCTTTTACCTTGTTCTTGGCCACGGCTTCTCCTGGTCCCTGAGCTAGCCCTATCCTTTTCGGGACTCAGGAGAAGGTCAGTGTACCAGTGCAGCTATAGGGAACATACCTTTGCATATACAACTTCTTGAAGTATTAACTGACCCACTAAATCATGTCAGGGTGGGCAGCACTCTTGCCCAAGCACCACACACAGCTGATTCAATATATCGCTGATCAATTATTAGTAGAACAATTAACCCCTCCTTTTGCAGAAGTCAACCTTTATCCTGATGCTGTCCACTTTAACTGAACTCTCAACAGGACTAAATAGTCTCAGGCTCAGCAGGCACCTCTAGCTCCCCACTCTCCTGGGCCCCCCAAAATCTTCAGTGTAGCCCATCATTTTCACCAAGCCTATCACATAGCATTGAGGGTTTAAAATAATAAAACAGGGACAGATGAGAAAAATCATCCGAAGACTCACTTTAGCCTGTCACGGGATGAGTGGGAGCTTCAAACAAGCCCTGCCTTAGCCTCAGATTTTGACAACAGTTGAAATTCAAGAAATCACTTTGGCCCGCAAGTTCTAAGGATGGTAAATCAGGTCTATTTATAAAAATGAATTATTTATTAAACAGACAAGAGATAACAGATGAAAGATCTTACTCAGAATTACTTACTACACAGTATAAAAGAACTACCAGTAGATTGCAGCATAACATATAACACTGCACTATATCAAGGTACCTATAGTTAAGCTAGCAAAAGAAATAGTATTGATTAGGAGTCAAATGTAACTTACCACTGAAATGACAATAGTGTACACAGATTCCTTCACTTAACCCCTGGAGAGTAACTGCAAAGCAGGCATCCCTACTCATGGGAAAAGCTCCCATACATTTCCAGGGAAATGTATAGAAGATTCCTGCTTTGTGAAAGTTTGGTGTGGCTTTTGTAGTTTGTCAAGTGAGTGTCTGGCAGTCAGAAATCCAACTTACCTTGCCAGATCTCACTTCAACAGCGAGACGTTTATTGGCAGCTGCGAGATTCCAGACCAGTGTTAACCCCATGGCACCAAAATAACTCACTACAAGACAGCTTGTCCTGTTTGAGTTATCTGACTGGTTAATGAGATAAGTTCTTGTGGGGGTGAGATGTCCTGCTACAAGCCAAAATAGTTTTCTCTCTTTTGATATGACAAACCAATATATACTTACTTGATCCATCAAAAATCCTTTCAGTTAGCTTTATTGGTCAAGAATTCACACAGAACCGGAGGTATCAGAGAAAAAATAGCTTTTAAGTTTATTTTAGGTTTACCTTAGAAGCACAAGAATTTTGACATCTGAAGTAAGTACTGGTGAAACTGATTAAGTGCTACTCTGTACTTTTCTGAAAGGCTCTGCAACTTTAAGGTTATTTGTTGGGCAAAAATCTTCTTCAGAAGGAAAGCTCTTGGGTAGCTGAATATTTTAGACTCTAACATCAGATGTTTTCTATGATGCAAAGGCTTCTTAGGAAGAAGAGTGAATCAAAGTTGGGTCTGTACATTTCTTGCTGAATCTTAATGAGCAAATTTAGACTTCAGGAACATGAAAAGGGTAGTCCCTGAAGCCCAAATGAAAGAAGCTTTGGATTTAGAGAAGATTTTGATTAGATTTTCATACAGTGATTTAAAATTACTTGCATAATGCAAAGAATACGCCAGGGTATAATGCAGTATGATTGCTGATGATGGCAGACTAGCAAACTGAGTTACAGAATGCTCAAATACTTCAGGGAATTCAAGGCCAAGCTCAAGTAAAAAATATACTTTCTTGAAATTATCATATAACTAAGCTACAGGACACTTTGCCATATACATGTATAGAAGTAATTTGACTTTTTCCTCCTGTAAGATGACAGCTTATTGCATTCTTAGGATATAATATAGAAAAACTGCTTAAAGCTACTGAAGAAGGGGGGGTTTAAAAATTTTTTAAACTTTTACAGGCATGGCATGCAATAACTCAAACATCATGGTGAAATAACCCTTGAGCTCATTGGAGCATTTCATTTACTAGGAATCAAAGCAGCTTTCCTGATCAGTATAGTGAAAAATGGATAAACCAACAATATACCTGTGAATGTGCACTAGCTGCTGAAAATGAACAGCTGCAAAGCCAGGCACTAATTCTTATGGGTGAAGCTTGATGTATGCAGACTATGCCCAGCACTACAAACCTCCTATCCTTCTGTTATTCCACCTACTCCATGTTCATTAATAATTTGCACCAGTTTTTATTTTTTCCTCAGCTGTCTGTATTAACACAACAGGTTACTATGCTTTTAAGAGATCTATTCTTTTAATGATTGTTTTCCCTACGCAATCATGCAGAGTAAATCCTAGCATTTCTAAACACATAACATTTTATTCCAGTATTACACAGATCTGCACAGTGGACAACAAAAAATCATTCTTCAGATTGCTAGACCAATTGCCCAGAGGATTTTAAACTAGTTTTATGAATATACATAAACTAGAAATCCAAGTTTCCACAGCAGAAATTATTTTAAGGTGTGGTTACATGAGAATAAGGTACAGAAGAAGGTATTGTATTAGAGGTACTGTATTTTCCAGTTTTACAGATAGACCACAGTATCCCTATAACTTTGTTTTAGAACTTAGTATGTTAACTTGTTTAAACTGTACAATTTGATGGCAAAACAACACATTTTTATTTTCAAATCCAAGTTATTAAAAAGCAGAAAAATAACTGGGGAGTTCTGATTACTTAAGGAAAAGATGCTTATACTGAATTTAGTCAGCATATATTATATACAGATTACATTACTGTGAAGACATTCTGAAAGATCACTTCCTTTGTATGATCAAAACAGAATGCAGTTCAAATGAAAAATATGGTTTTGTTAACATCCAATTAACTTATTTAACTTAGCTGTTAATTTGCTAAGGCCAAAAGAAACTTCTAGAGATCTTACCTTTGAAAGGTCAGATACATTTTTTTCCCTTGCACTTAAATGCAATCATACACTTCAACCACACATAAAGTAAGTGTAAAGACCTACTGCTGACATTTAAAAATAAAGTTTCTAGATGAGTTGAACATGAGAAAACTCACTTTAAACTATTGCAATGTGAAGATGAATTGAGAAATTAACCAGTTTCTAATGAACTATGAATGTGTAACCAAAGCAACTTGCCAGTGTATGGAATTTGCAGTTAACAAATTTGTTAACTGAAGATACGAGCTGGCACAAAGACAACTTCAAGTTCTGAAGCAATTCCACTGAAAGGAGACAGACTCCTATGGGTCTCAAGGTAAACAGGTTTCTAATAGACTAAATTAGGATTGAAGTAGTCTGGTGAGCTGAATTTATGGCAGTACATTTTTCTTTACAATATCCAACCATAAGTCTGATGTGGATCCAAACTGTAAAGCACATTAACTGATAGCAAAAACAAATCTCTAAATTGTGTAGGTTTTTTTCTTCCCATTTTATTTTTTTTTCTGTTCCAGAACGAAGTAACAAGCTGAGCAAAGGAACCATGACATATGAATTGCATAACAAAGACTTACCAGAGAAAGATTTTCACATTTTCTCGTTCCCCAAAATATTCAATAAACAGGATAAATTACAGGAACCACTTTTAAATCACAATCAAAATTATATACAGAAATGATGTCTAATGGAAAAACACAGTGGCTCTGTGTGGTCCTAACAGATCTGGTGTCACTGACTGACATGGAGAACTAGGCCACTGCTATTTCTTCATCTCCAGGATTGCACTTCCTGGCCCCCGGTGTTTGGCACTGCATATATTGCAGAACTGGACAGATGATACCTAAATCAAAAAAGAAAACAGGAATCTCTCAGAGAAATGTAGCCACATCAGAATGTGTGAAGATGAATGAAAAGTGTTAATGCCCTTCTCAACATTACTGCTCACAGTCAGGCTGTTCCCCATCAACATAGTCATGGACAGGTGAGGGAAGACAATATAGAAAAACATAGTAAGGCAGGCTGTTCTGGAGTCAGAGGGTACAACTCACCACTCACTCCAAGGGCATTACCACCACCTGCCAGGAGAGTAAGGTCAAATTTCCTCCACACCGAAAATGAAAAGTACACAGCAAAAAGCATCACTGATTATCTTCATATATAAAGATGAGAGTAAAGTCACTTGGTCAGCTCCAGTAACCACTGGATGCCTTAGTCACAGCTGTGTCTTTGGATAGTGCTCCACAGATCTGCGACAATTGAGATCAGGGCCCAAATACTGTCATTTGACATCACACATGTATTTATTGTTACTCTGTGTTTAGCTCTGTGTGTGTTTTGTGCATGCACTATTTTCCTTTCAGTATGTCACCAAAAACCAAATATCAGTAACATGACTGATCACCTAAGGTCACAAAATACAATATAACAGGGGCAATTTGGCCCTTTTACATGCAGACACCCATGTATTCATACATACTGTCTATGAAAATATATCATATGATATCAATGTAACATTTAAAAATCTCACCTAACCAGTCACCTGCCCCAGAAAATTGAGAATGCTAGATAAATTTTAGATTATTTCTCACAATAAAATTTGTGGTAAATATTGAAGAAATATTTACTAATTGTTAGGCTTTCTTGTACAAATGATCTAATACATTAAGCTTTTCATAACATACTTAAGAATATATGGTGTACCATATGGCTGCAAGCACTTTGTTTACTTACAGAAGAAGTGATTCACTAAAGCTATTTTTTCACTACATGTTCATTTTCAGAGACAGATACAGAATCTTAAAAACTTAAATTTAATTTTCTGTGTGATTTTGTCACCATTCAAATGCTTTCATTCCTAAATTTAAACTCAGTTATATGTAGAAGTTACTTCTGCTTTGTGTTAATTGAAAAAACCAACCAATCCCCCAAAAAACTTATAAAGAAAAACATGTTTTGACCATAAGGATGATTACAAAGATATTTAAACATTCACTCTGAAATGACTGATTTTTGTCTTCCAGGTCAGAATCATTTAATATGGTTCACTTGAGAAAATACCTTTATTCTTGTCTTTGAGTATATTTAATCAAAGTAAAAGCTGGAATGGAAAAGAATTAATTAAAAAATTAGATTGTATTCCCTGTATGTCTCAGAGCTGCATTATGTATTCAGATTGCAGAAAGTGATAAAATACTGTTCAAACAGCAGTGATTTCTTTCTACATTGGATGAACTTTAGTGGCAGTGTCCATAAACTCCCTTTCCTTAGTCACATACTACTATGTGGTATCATCATAAGTTATTACCGTAATCATGTAATTCCTCATAGACCCATGACCTTCTCCACAGCTGACAAAAGAAAATAATGTGTCATGTTATCTTTGGCAAAGGTGTCAGACATATTAAGCTAATTTCTTACTGTGTTAGGTACGGGTAGGCACTCTTTGTGAAACATGTGTCTGCAGTGGAACACCACCACATTGAAGGACTTGGATGCATCTGGGAAACAGAAAAATAAATTCGTTTCAACAGGGCAATGAAACAAATGATTTAGTGGCTACAGCAATATATGCCCACATTCTATTATACACAGAGAAACTTCAAGTAACATCTCCCAAAATTGTTTCCAAATTATTCCGGCTCATTCATAGAAACCATGAAGAGTGATGGTTTCAGGTGTGCCAGTGATGGAGTTACAAAACAATTTTATTCTGTGGCTTAAATGCTGTATACCTTTCTACCAGGAATTTTTCATGTCAATATATGCTACATGCTAAATTTGGGCAGGAAGAACAGTAAACTACCACCAAATAATTCAGCTTTGAAGAAAAGTTAGCAGAAAAATTCTTGCACTAGTGTGAAGAGAACCAGAATACTGTGCAGTTCTAGTGCCTGCACTGCAAGCCACGATCCTGAAATTTGGCAACAAGCTGCCTAGGTGCATGATGTGGGTTTTCATTCCCACATGAATGTTTAGCCAAATTAGAACCCTAAATATAACACCCACACATCTAAAGGATAACCATCTTATTCATGAACATCATTCACATTCTACTTTTTTCCGCAACACACATACCTCAAAGCACTAGCACATTCAACTCTGCCATATTTTCCTGGTCTGTATGTTGCTGCATGTAATCCCAGTATGGCTGTTTTTATTTACTTACTTAAGTGAAAAATGGTAGAAACCAGATAATACCTGTAACTGATTCTGTCGGGCTACTAACATTTAGAAAACAAACAAATGTCTGTACATATGCTTCATCTTACATATTCTTGTTTGAACATGCCATGACAGATATTCTTTCAGTAAAATTACTTCTTTTTAAGACACCCAACAACTACGTTGATATTTCTGGACTATAGTTGCCTTGCAGAACATACATCTCCAAAACACCATCCTGAATTTCTAGGTGGTTTTAAGATGTTAAGATGTTCAGCCATGACTGAAGCCAAGAACTTTCCACCATTCAGATAAAAAGTACATTCCATAAAATTTTATAATTTACAAGTTCAGTCTAAATCATCCAACAGAGGTGGACAAGATTTGGCGGCAGCAGCTTAGTTTTGTGGTTCTAATAATCTTTGAGAATACGTATGTTGATGGAATTAAAAGTTGCCTTGAATTCTATGTACTCAAAACAGAAAATAAGGAAGTCAAAGTTGAATAAGAAAGAATATCTGGATTTACTGCAACAAAAAATGTCCAATTAGACTCCACTCCCATGTCACAATTCAAAAGCAAGCTTTGCATAGAAGACTGAAATTTATACAGTGATCACCAAGGGAGATTACACATTTTTATGAATAAATGGAAAGAGTAGTTCCTCTTAAAATATTAATTAAAAAAATTTATAACCTCTTTTTTTTCTAGAAAAGCATCCTACCTGAAGGAAGTATTGGAGACAGACATGATTCACAGATATTCTCCTCTGAAAAACAAAAGAAAAGAAAACTAAGGACAGCTTTGTTTACTCCATGTTTACTTTTTTATAAGGCAGGCATGAACATACTGCTATTACAGAAATGGAGCTTGGTCTTAAAGCATTTACTTAAGATGCCTAACAGAATCTATTAAAAATTGAGCAATACTGAAGTAGCATTTCTAATAACAACACGATAAATATTTAGATCTGATGATGGTAGAACTGCAGGATTGAGGCTGTTTGGGATCAGTGCTGTAGAGACAAAAGGCAAACTGAAAAAAGGAGCATGGGGCAGGTGACTGTTAACTCTGAAGCATTCTGGAGCAGAAGCTCTGTCAGCTTTTGCCTCTTGCTATTAACACTCAGCTGATGTGAATTACAGAGCTGCTCACATGCATCATTCGCACCTTGTGAAATATTTTCAACTGTTTCTGACAACCACCTTGTATCTTTTGCTTTGGTTGCAGATTACTATCATCTGACTGTTCATGTTAACACCAAACAACATTTTCACCTTTACAGACAAACTGCAGGACACAATACATTACTAGCTATGCAGAGATTGATCAAGAGAAACAGCTGCATGCTGGGTCTTGTAGTTTTTGAGATACAAGTAGTTCCTTCGCAAAGGGGAAAAGCATCTAGTATCCTACTACACTCTACAGGTAAAGTAAAAAACCTCAGGCTTTTGGGCAACTTCCAAAGCAGACAGTCAGGGGGTATATAAAGCAAGCAACAGTCTTTAAAACCTTGAAAGTCATCATGTTTTCTTGGTACCCACCATCCACTAGAACACCCTTCATCTGAGTTCGATGCATTTTCTTCAATAAAGAAAGAGAATCGGCAACGAGTATCTTTTTGCAACCTTCCCGCAGCAAGATCTGTAGGTGCAAAGAACAAAAAAGACAGTGGTTGTTGAACAGATGGGCATATCAACTATCTTGACAAATCACCACTGTGTTTCTCTGCTGCCACAGTGAGTGCAAGGAATGGTTAAGACTTTTCAAGGTATTATAAAGGAGGCAAAGGAGGAACCTATTGTTGCCATCACCTCTACCTAAATGAAAAGCCGACAATAAAAAACCCCCCAAACCCACAAAACAAACAAAAAAAAAAAATCAAGAAATAAAATCCTTTACAAAGATACTGTTATTGTAAATTATGAACGTCTTTTTGAGATGGTGTTAACAAATTACAACAGCGAGGAATTTTTACAGTGCCCCTCAGAATTAATTTTCAAACCATTTCAAAACTTCTTCTACCTACATCTTTCCTGCCTTCTTCAGAAAAGATATTTGAAAATCATAAAACCTTCATAAACACAGCAATTCAAAATATATTTTGTTCAAATTATATCCTGCTGAGGTGTCATTTAATACGCAGTATTAAATGTCCATGCAACTAACCAAAGATCCCTAGTTCATTCCTCTTTAGCAAAAGTCTTAGCTCCCTTTTGACTTATTTAGTATTTTTCATTAGACTGATGTGTCATTGCCTGAAACTGTTTTAGAAACACAGAGGAAGCAAGGGCATAAAAATTACCCAGAGCCTTGTTCCACAATACTGAATGAAGCAAGTATGGAAATATGACAAACCCAAATAACTCTTTTGGAATTTTTTCTTCCTCCTCCCAAACTGATGTTTGGGTATTTGTTTTCCAAGACAACAATTCCTTTGAAAAGCACTTTCCAAAGATACTCACAATCAATTATAATGTGACCAACCCTATCAAAAAGAGAGGTATAAAGAAGCAATGTTTCTTCCTTTCTTCTGATCATTTGTATTACAGGAGATATTGAGCATTCTAAGATAGTGCAAGATACAGTAAATGCAAATACCTAAGAACTACAATAATAGATTTTACAGCCAAGTGGACACTGTCCAAAACTCTACCTTTTTACATACACATTGTGAAATAGTAAGGACACACTGCTGAGAATGATACACAGATAAGACTGCAGATCTGAAGTACATTAAAAAAATTAACACTGAGTAAAACTACAAGCATTTAAAATTGGGCATATCAATGGGTGAATGACACTTTTCCAGTATTAGAGACATTGAGCTATAAAACATTTCAGAGCACCAGCAACTGAATGCAGATCTACAAGACAAAAACTTAGAAAATTAATCATTTTTATCTGTTGATAATCTCAGGAACAATCTGGCTATGTCTTTCCCCTGCCAACTTCATCCAAAGGCAACAAAGAATGTAAAATTTTGTTCTAAATGAAGAAAAATGTTGCTAGGTTTGAAAAAAAATACAAGAAACTTTTAGCAAGGACAACTGAATGAGACTATATTTCAGAAAGAGTGCTTACCTGATTCAAACTATTCTCAATCAACAAATTATATTCCAAAAATAAGTACATAACTTGGAGGGGATGAGGTCTTGGCTATATACTAGAGTCTTTGCTAAGTGCACTCAGCATAGACAGATTAAAACCCCCCATGTGGAAGTAAAAGGAATAAAACAAGCATAGAGTCACAGAATATCCTGATCTGGAAGGGACCCACAAGGACTGTCAAGTCCAACTCGTGGCCCTGCAGAGGACAGCACCAAGAATCACACCATGTGCCTGTGAATGTTGTCCAAATGTTTCTTGAACTCTGACAACTTTGGTGCTGTGACCATGTTAAATGAAAGGAGCAGAACAAAGATACAATGGGAAGACAGAAGTGTATCTTAGTATTTTCTAATTAAAATACAGTGTGCTGATAGGAAAAATTCATTAAAAAGAAAGAAAAATGAAGAGGGAAATAAAAGACATCACTAGGCCACTGGAAAACCTCAATACTGTTTGATGCCTTAAAACCCAGGAGTAACAGAAATACCTGATAAAACATAGATTCGAAGAAATATGCACTATCTTTATCCCATTATTTAAACAGCACTAAGATCTTTCCATACCACATTTAATGACTGTCAGACATTATTTTGCTAGAAATGGAATACAGTAGGCAGCTATTATTATATAAAAGGAAAAAACCACACTGCATAATGTAAAATGTCAATTCTCAATGTAATAAATCTCAACACTTCTGTAGAAATTGAAGACCTCAAAGATGGATAATTTAAGAGTTACAGAAAACAAAGGAGAGGGAATTTGGAGTCAAGAGAGAGGGAGCTTCGTTAAAAGGGGGGAGAAGTAGGTAACTGTGCACCCTAAGATTAAGTTCAACTAGTTAAAACTGACATTGGGCACAAATCTGTAATGAAACCACTTTCCAAGAAGAAACAGAATTGAGGATGAAACTGAATTGTATTTATCCTTTAAAAGCATATAATTGTGAGCACAAGCAGGACAGCGTCATGTACCTACAGAAAGAAGTTTTGTGCAGAAATAATGCCTTTCATGAAATTAATGAAAACTGCTAAAACCAAAACAGCTGTTGCAAAAAATAGTTCATTTTCTGGCTATATTAGTGAAGATATTAAGCATAAACCCTTCTATTTAATTAAAACAGTCTTGATTTACAAATGCCTAACATTATCTTTGAAGAAAAGCACTGCAGTATGCAGTTAATTTGAAAGGGTATATTCAAAGCTCTGGGAATAAATTCAGGCCTTGATTCAGCTTAACCCTCTGTCGTGGTTTAGCATAGCTTGGTTTTTAGTTAAGGAGGAATCCACCATCCATGGAAGTGATTCTCTGCAAGGTGCTGCTAACAGCTTCCTCCGGACCTGACAGAACCAATCAGCTGGCTATTTTTGAATACTGATAACTCTGTTAAGCCACTTAAGAAAGCTGAACACACCTCTGTGAAGTCACATTTAAGAACGAACAAACCCCGAGAAAATCTCTCTTGCTTCCGGCTTCTGGACAAGTAAGTGGGGGCCCGCGTGTCCTGGCTGGGCCCTGCTCTGTCACAGCACAGCCAGGTTGGCCCGTGGCGTGGCTGGGCTGAGATTCTGCCACTGCTGAGTTCTGGGCAGGCTGCTGAGATCTCGGCCGCTCCTGCTCCGCTGGAGGCCTGGCGCAGCCCCTCAGTGCGGCTGCCGAAATGCAATCCTACACTGCAAGAGCTCTGGCCACTGCCCGGCAGAGATCACGTAACCAACAGCGAGAGCCAAATTCCTGATGCAAGGCCCAGGTATGAGTAACTCTTTCAGCACTGTAAAAATCCCCCAGAACAGAAGAAACCTGCAGATATCAATCCTCTTCTGAGTCAGAGGAAAGGAAAAGGCGAAGGCATGTGAAGAAAACAACATAGAGACACCAAAGTCACTGAAGAAGGAAGAGCCGAAGCCCAGAGAGAGGAGAAAGAAGAGATACTTCAAACCTAGGAGCTGAAATGGTTTTGTAAAGCTATGGTGATGGACTATGATTCATCAGAATACCCCCAAGTAATTAATGAAAAGCATGCGGGGATGGAGTGTTCAAACCACAACCATGAGCAAAGGTACCTGTGCTGAAATAAGCAAACGTTGAAGTAGCTGTGATCTAATGAGAAGCTTGAACAGAGAGAGATGAGAGTGATGAAGATCCTTGCCCCCAGGGAAGGAGAAGAAGACCTTTATTCCCAGAGATGAAGATGATCCCAGAGATAGATGAAGAGAACCTTTGCTTTTGAACAGCTCATCCTTAAAGTGGTACCCCATCAGCTAAAGATTGAACCCTCGGAAAGAGCTGTGGAAAAAGCTGTAAGTTGAGGGAAGGGACTTCCACATCAAGATCAGATTTCCATTCCCAGGCAGCTGATTCACTGTGACATTGAAGCCATGAGAGAACTGTTTCTTGTGGAGAAGTCTCCATGGCATGGCAAGAGAGACTCCTCTCCCTAAGTGAACTGAAGAAAGCTTATTATAGAGTAATATTATATAGTAATATATTATTATAATATATATTA
>VXBT01000783.1:0-34198 GCA_013400235.1 Oriolus oriolus | reverse complement strand
TGCCCGCCCGCCGATGCATGCTTGCTGCCGCCCCACGCTCCGCCCGTTGCCGCTCTGGGGCGGGGCGGTCCCGGCGCCGCGCCGGCCGTTCCCCCCCAAAGCCACGTCACGGAGCGCGGGAGCCCCGGGCGGGGAAGGAGCCGCGGGCGCGGCGGCGCGGGCCGGCTCCGCGCTGGCGGAGCGCCTGCTCACCGCTAGGTGTCCGGGGGACGGAGCGCCCCAGCGCCGGCACACTGCGGCACATCGAGTCTTAGAGAACGTAGGTTGCCTTGAAAATATAATTTTCTTGGGTGTTTTTTTCTTTTTATTTGACCTAAATTTGCCTACAAGACCTAGGCGTCTTGTGAGATGGAAAGTAAAAATGCAGGACAATTGTCCCGAAACGGAAAAGAACTTCCAATTTAAATTGCCGGTTATAAATTTGTGATAACATAGTCTCTGATAACATGCTCTCTGAAGAGCAGACCTTCACAAAAAAGAAAGAATAAAGAAGTAACTATACATTTTACTTAATCCAATGACAAAGAGCTAATTCTACCTGCCATTTTGGACAGAATCTTGTCCTCTAAGTGGTCAGTACCTTCAAGAATACAGTGAGATTCACGTGAGAACTGCCTTGGAGACCTTTTTTAACTTGTGGTGTTTGGAATATCACGGACCCATAAAGAAGGACACTCCTAGGGTAACCTTAGTTGCAAAGAGCAAAAGAATGTGTGCATCCTTAGAAACCACAACTTCATAAGACGACGGTGATTTTGGACCTCCTGTTCTTTGCTTAGCAGCATCACAAACAAGGTGCCTTCTGAGGAAACGCGTGACTGGTTAGAGAAAGAGACACACCTTTAAAGAAGTCTTCTCAGGTGAACATACTCATTGTAGAACAGAAACATACTGCTTCCATTGTCTTACAGCTGTTGTTTCCAGTTGTATGTTGTGAATTCTTCAAGAGTATGGGTGCCTGGAACTTGGCAGATGAGGGAAGCAGGAAATAAGTGGTTGTGAATCTGAGCAGAGTTCCAGGCACTCCTTTGAAATACTTAAGCTTACCTTCTGATTAAGGGCATCTGCTCTCTGAAGAGACTTGCAGTGTAGCATTCCTGAAACAGTTTGGTGGAGATACATTGTTTTTAGACATATGTGGTGAGCAGTCCAACGGAGGGATGAGTGACCATCTTTCCCATAGATTCTTCTCTAAAATGTGTTGGACTCCGTTATGGCACATAATTTTAAGCTTTTGCCTAAGAAGGGTAGTAAAAACTGCCAGTATTTTCTTCCTGTTACTTTCTTCTATAATGCTGACATTTGAGTATCTTCCCTTTGTTATAGGGACTAAAAGAAGTGCAGAGGATAACTAGACTACAGGGTCTTCGTGCTCTTTTTCTGTGTACTATGGAAAGTATTGTGAACTTCTGTTCCTAGGTACAACAAGATAATAGTTAATTATTATTTTAGTTATAGATATTATTATAATATCAGAATTATTATTACTATGGTGTAATTTAAGGCATGCTGAGTTGTGAATCTCTTGTGACTGTGGTGAACAAGTGCCTCAGTGCAGCTGGCTGTGTTGATCCTGGCCAGTGCTTCTCAATTTCCTCTCCTTGTTGTGCCAATGACACATCAGTCTTGTCCAGACTCATTTTAATCTTCAGAGTTTACTGTGCTCCCAAAAATCCTGTCAGTTCACGGACTATTCTGCATAGTATTCTCTTTGTGCAAAGCCTCAAATCCTGCTCTCATATCTCTCATTTTCAATACTCAAGAGCTCTTTTTAATATTTGATACCTTAATACTTTCGTACCTTGTTTTCTGATGGTGCATTAGATAGTTTTGTACCAACAGATTACCCAGTGGCTGGCTCAGCTACTAGGTTAATTTCTCTAATGACTGCATTACTTTAAAACCAAAATCAATGCACAGAATATAATCCGTCATTTGATAGTCTGTACTTGTGACTGAAAAGATGTATCTGATCATAGGGATTACAGATTTCTCATTTCAGCTCTTTTCTGCAATATTACAAGGAAGAAGCCCACGGCTGGATTTTCCTGTCATCCAAAGCACTGCAGTTTTTTAAGATACTTAGATGATCTAAATCATTATTGAGTGTAAAGAAGCCAAAATTATCTTACGACAAATAATGGAGCATTTTAAAGGATGGAATTTTAAAGGCATAACTGAAACTTGCGTATCAGGACAGAAGTGTTCCTCAGTAACAGGAGTAAGACAGAGTACTGCTAGCTTCAGAAGACTAGAGCTAATATGAGGCATTACTCAGAGTTACTGGTCTTTGAAAATTTGCTTCCTGTTTACATTTTCAACAGGCCTTAACTGAGGAGTAAGGATTACGCTAACTTCACTGCAAGATGCCTTTTGTGGTGAAACCAATTGATAGCCCCTGATTCTAATAGTTATTTATATTATTATGTTGTTTTATAGCATTACTTACATTGTGTATTATCTGTTATTTATAGATTTATTTGGATTTCATAGCTACATATGGATAAGTAACAGGCCATGCAGTTTTTAATTATAGGAAATAGTAATCTTTACTTCAAAGAAGACTCTTAAATATAGTTTGATTTCAAAGGAAAATAAACACATTACAAGAAATATGTTCAGATGCTTTAGATGGACATATGTCTAAATAGCAGGGCAGATTTTCCATTCTGATACACCCCTTCTCTTTTTTACATCTTTGCACAAAGGAGAGACTACTTCTGAGTACTAGAAACCTTTTAAAAGCAGTTTGTTTGAACTTTTGTTCAGTTCTCAGGGGTGTCCACAAATACATGCATGCCTGCAAAACTGGATAAAAAGGGATCAGTACACAAATAAATTCTTTCTGCAAATTTAGGGGGTGTTATGTTAAAATGTTCTTCTGCGACAATAAGGACTGACTGAAAATTTGGTCTATATTATGTAAAGCATATCACCTTCAGACAGCACAAGTTGCTTGGTGAAGCATCCAAACACCCCTTTTAACTAAAATGCTAACATGGTTCTGAAGTCTTGCTTATTTTCTGGACGCTTTAAATGTTCAGTAGCCTGTGGAAGATGGAGTTACAGTATTTCAGTGCGCTGTAGTGTATGCATGTCTGTGAAAGGGCATCATAGCAGCTACTGCAATTTAAGGTGACTTAAAGACACTGCTCTGTAACCACAGGCACTCATTAGCCGAGTTTCATTAACTGATTACACCAAATTTGTACGTATCACTAGATTTGCAAGCACACCAGAAATCTCAAAGGTCTCCATTGTATCCCCTAGTATTTCTGCTCTAACTCACACAGAGGTTAAAACAATGCATCCCCAGAGAAGCCAGCTGTCTGATGCATAGCCAGACTGAGTCAGTCTTTAAAGAAGATGCTTTGGCAAAGTTCCTGTAAACCTGACCCTGAACAGAAGCCTAATGTGTCCTTCAAGGTATCCAGGTTACAATACCTAGAGATCCATTTACCTAAAATTCTTAAAAGCTTTTGAACACCTTGATTTAAGTGACTTTTAAGAGGTATGTAACAACTCAAGAAAACCAAGATGCATGTTAGTCTGATTTCCACAATGACTTGTTTCACGTAGTGGACAGTTTGGGCTTCTGCAAAAGAATTCTTTGCATGCCAGCCCAGTATTCTTGCTGTGGCAGCCTCAGATGATGTTTACTTAACTTTTGAATGTAAAAATGTTGACAAAGAACTTTCTCTTATAAGCCATTTGCATCAGACCCTTTTCAGAATTGTCTATGTTCCTGTTTTGGCAAGTCTTTAAACTCTCTGTAACTTAATGTAGCTTAAAAGCCTTGCAAATGTAAACAAATGCAGGTAATTTTCATTAAGATAGTCGTTTGATATTCATGTTTCATTTCCAGAAGTAAGATGTGTTTGGAAAAAACACAGAGCCACTGCTGAGAATGCAGTTTGAAACATAAAGAATATGCAAAATTAACAACGCTGAGAAAGCATTTACTTCACGGCACTCCAAAGTCACCACAAGCCTTCACGTTACCTCCTTCTTAATTTCTCAGCACTCGAAGATTTCTTTGTGCGTTCCTGACCCATTTCCAGATATCTGATGGCACCAGTTTCTACCTTCTGCTTTTCCCTTTGACAGTCTTACTACATATTAAAAAAAAAGATAATTAATTTATAAAAGAATAAGGTAGTGTTTACCCAGAATAATGATGATACAGAAGTGAATGCAGATGGCAGCAGGGAGAACTGTCTACACAGATGCAGTTGCCAGACTGTCTTGCCATTTTGGATAATGCTGCATGCTCCCTTGCATTTTAATCTGAATTAAAATTCAAAAAAATCCAGTGATTGCAACATTGAGCTATAATATTGATACATAAAACATATAGCATTTTCCCTGCTGATGATCTCATTACATTTGCTGCTTCTTTTATATAGCCCCCACTGCTTAGAAGAAGATGCATTTCTCTCCTGGAATGAAGAGGGCCTGCTATACTGGGATCAAAGTAGGAATTACACTGAACATTTCTAGAAATCAGGTCAATACCTAAGTATGGATTTATGTACTAACTTTAGTCGAACATATTTGTCTAATAGACAGGGACAAGAGCCCGTGTGATGACAATGGGAGAATCAAAAGATCCTTGGTGCCCTGCCATTTGTTTAATCCCTGGGACACTGCATCAGTGCTCACAGTACTTCTCCTTGTTAAATATTAGCCCAGCCTGCCATGCTGGTTCACCGACTCAGTTAAACCTGTTTCTAGACATGCAAGCCTGAGAAACAAATTTACTGATATGAATGTCTCTCCATGGCATCAGATGACTTTTTCTACTGTGCTGGTAGGTGGGATTGGCCAGTTTAGTTTGTGTTCTTCATAATCTGGAGGCTGAAAGCTGCAGAGGTGGGGACAATCTCCACTGAGAGCTGGCACTCAGTGTGAAAGTACTAAGGGAGATTTCCAGGCCTATCATGAGCAACACCAGGGATACCTCCTCAGGCACTTTGGCTTCATTCATTGAGGCTCACCAGTGGTGTTCCAAACTCAGTCACCATAGGCCTGAAAATCCCTATAATAGTGCTTTAATAAAATAAGCATTCCAAAAATAAAATAAAATAAAATAAAATAAAATAAAATAAAATAAAATAAAATAAAATAAAATAAAATAAAATAAAATAACTAAATAAAGTTATAAACATTTCTTCGTCTGAGGAAATATGTAAATTACCAGAACTCTAAGGAAGCATTCATTTGGACATTCCTTGGCTTTTTTGCTTCGTTTTCCAGTATGTCTAAGCAGGCTATATATCCTTTATATCTTTTCATCTTGTTAAGATTTCAGTACCTGGGCTTAGTTTACTTGTTTTAAACACTTTTAAATTTTCAGCATTATCCTTTCTGATGGGTTTCCATTGTTGATAAACTTTCTATTATCCTCTGGTTTCGTCATCACATTTTTTTTTCCTTATATCTCACAGTTTATTACTAAGGCAGATTCTAAAGCTAGGTAGCCATGGGGGAGTTTACTGAACTTGTTAATATTGGACTGAATTTTTGGAGCTTTGGATTCCCACTTCACTGGAAATTGAAGTCCTTTCTTGTCCATCCAGTTCTGTGTCCTCATGGTCACAGCAGTGGTATGAACATTCACAGTGCTTTTTCAAGAGATGTTTTCTCTATCATCAGAATCTAATCAGAAAGAAGCTGTGCAAGGTCCTTTTGTAAATGTTGAAGAAAGCCTTCTTTACAGTGTGTTCCAGCTGTGCATACATAAGAGAAACTAATTATTTCTTTTTTTCCTGGAAAGAGATACAGTGGCCAGATACCTTTCTTAAGTGGTCAGTTTTTAAGTAGTAATTGAATATCACCTTATTAGCCTGGTCTCCTCCCTTCTTTCCTAAGAGTCAAACTATTTGTCGAAGGAGGTGTGTGTCTTGGTTTAAGACAAGTTAAGGGAGTGCACAGTCTAAAATGAGTTACCTTCCCTGTAGTTTAACCAATCCTTTTCCACCAATAAAGAGCAGCAAACACGAGTAGATATAAGTGAAAAACAAAAGCTTACAAAAAACTCCCAAAACAGCAACAGGCAAAAAATATCAGTAACAGTCACTAGTTACATAGGTGCTGAAATCACACTGACCCTGGGGACAAAGTGACACTCCAGCTGGCGGAGCCACCCCCAGGATGGACAGCCCCATTGCCGAACGCTGTGGGGAGACAAAGCCAGCAGCCCTGCCCTCCCTCTCCGTCTGTCTGGGGGCAGCAGCTCCGTCTGCGAATGCAGCTGGCAGCTCCGGCAGCTGGCACTCGGTCAGGAACTGGTACTTGGTGCGGAGGCGGTACTCAGGGGCTGGTTCTTGGTCAGGGGCTGGTTTCCCTGTCAGCGGGAGAGGGTAAGCAGCCGACTGCAGTGACTTGGACTCTCTTGTCTCGCTGCGGCCTCCTGGACTCCATGCCTATCAGTGCTGCTGTTCCCATGAGTGTGTTGGAGGGGCAAAAACAGTCTCCCCAAGCACTGAAAATTGCACCCTCTGGCCACTACTGCTGAAAAATTCACTCTGAATCAGTTTTTGATTGTGAAATGCAGGCTCTTGTGTGGCTAGTGTTGCCAGCAGAGGCAAGAAGCAAGAGAGGCAAGAGACAAGAGAGAGCTGAGATCTAAGAGACAGGAGAACTCGTCTTGGGCAACTTTGACTTCTAAAAAGGACCAGCACTTCCCTTCACTGCCCTGCTGTTCCATTTCTGGTTGCAGGGTCTTGAAGAGACAGTAACAATTTTGAGCACAGATAGATAAGGAATACAAGAACATTTTGGGTTACCCAGGACCGTCGTTTATCTCACCCCTATCTTTCCACTTTACTTGATTTATCACTTCAACATTTGAAAAGCACAATAGAGCGTAATTACACCTAAGAGTGTAGTTTAATATTGAAAACATTTCATTCCATTGTTCAAAGAAACCAGCTTTTGCGAGACAGAAGCAATATACCTATGAGCAGTGTTTTGACAAAAATGATTACTACAGTTCATAAAATACAAAGCAAAGATACAGCATATGGAAGAGCTTAATGAAGTCTGATTTCACTGGCAAAAAAGGGTAAATCTGATGTATAACTAATAATCTGAATTTATATTTGTGTAATCTTTCCTTTGTTTTTTTAAACTGGTAGCTTTACATTTGGGAATTTTTCTCTCTTCCAGCCTACAGAAAGTCATACACACAGCTGGTGGATATTTAAGTAGACAGTCTGTTAGCAGGATTCTGCAGGTACAACTGCTAATGTTGAGACCTCATTTCTTGTCTGCCTCTTAGCCAAATTAGGGATTAGATAACTGTGGTGCAAGTTTATGCTACAAGTATGTCTTGATGATGTTATCTCTGACTGACTCTGTGCTACAGACTTTCCTGGTGCATGCACCTTTTAATGCCAAAACTATGTTTTTGTTCCTGTGGCTTTTTTCATCTGTAGGAGGAACAGGAAGGCAGATTTATTTTACTAATACCAGAGATACTTCGGTGGAACGGGAGTGATTTGTCAGTATAGTAGACTTGCTATATTATACTTTTTTTCCTTGGCAAAGACAGAGATACCTGTTTGCAGACTTAACTGTAGCACTGGCATCTTGTAATTTGTTTTGATTCATTTGGAGATCTTAAACTTCTTCCTATGTCCTTTGAAAATTAAGAAGCCATTTGAGATCAAAAGTGCTTTTTTAATGTCAATGAAAAAATGCAATCTTTGACAAAAAAGAGAGTTGAGAGTGGAAGTGCTGCCGTGTGGGATGGGCTCACCAGGGAGAAGTGACATCATACAGGGAGCCTGGGCACCTGTGTGCTGCTGAGGCAGCACGATACATGCAGGCAGACTGGGAATCTGTCAGTAAATCCTCTAGGTTAAACATTTCTACTTACATAAATCCCAGCTAACAGGTCATATCTTCCACTTTCTGTTTCTTCCACAGGACTTCTTGTCAAGTACAAACTGGGACAAACTTGAGATCCGGGATTCAGCTTGTCATTCCACATCACTTGAGGTATAAAGTGAATAGCCCAGTTAGCTGACCTGCATACTCAGCAATATTGGAGACATTTTGAGGAAAGTGGAATTGAAGCCAATTCTTGATAGGACCAAAGCCAGTGAGTGTGCTTAGGAAATTGGCTGAGTCATTCAAGGAACCAAAAGAAACAACTGTGATTGTCATCGGTCTCAAAATGATGATCCCAAAGTTGTTAAAATGAGGTAGATGAGATTAAGGAATAGTTATAAAGGATGACATCCAACAGAGGAGTACAATTAACCCTAATATACTCTAATATATGTAACTTGTGTCCTTTTGTAGTTGATTGTGAAACTTGAACTGACTGTAATGGAGCAAAATGTAAACAATATGGAGCATTAGGGACAATGCAGTTAGGACAACAAAATGAGGCCAAAGACAGAAAACCGCAGCAGTTACTAGTCCTAACCAGAACCCTGTAGAAATACCTGTGGATTATAACAAATATCAGTTGTTCTCTTTTGAGGAAGATGATTTTATGGCAAACAGGTAATCAGGATGAGTGTTTCTTCCCAAGGAAGGTACCAACGATGCATAGGTGATGAAGCATAGAAAATGGCATTAACAGTCTCAAGGCATCAGGACAACTGAACCATGAAGAGATTATAGTTTGCATTTTTCCATTCTCTGTTTCTCTTTGCTGTATTTTGGGAAAAAATATTGGTGTTTTGTTAATAAATAAAACAATGTGTTTACCCTCTAGGCTTGAGGTTGCCTGTGCCAGAAGATTTTAAAAGTAGTATAAGTGTCATTACTGATAAAATTCCAAAATAATATTAAATAATTAAATTGGTAATGAGAGGAAAATACAAAAGTCTATGGAAATTCTGCCTACAGATTTTCTTGTTGTATCTCTTGCTTGTTGTTTCAGTCTCTCACAGGAATTCACCTGGAAAATATTGAAGACTTTTTGGTCATGATATCTCACCATGTCCTGCAAACAGACACTTAGAAAGTTTTGTGTCTGAGCATTGCATATTAATCCCTTCCCTCTGCATAGCAAGACTAACCCAAGTGTTACGTGCAATTTTTTTGGTTTCTTTTAATTCAGGTTCTGGGACTCTGCCCTGTAGCAGAAAGACAGGAGAGAGAGGCCAGACCTTTCCCTGGGTACAGGCAAGCCCTGATGCCAGCCAGAGCACAAGCAGAGGGGTGCCTGTGGGTGGTTAAGCTGTGAGTTAAGCAGTTCACAGCAACGTTTTGGTCACTATCTTCCGGAGATCTGATTTACACTGCCAGCAAGGCAGTATTATAGGAACTGCTCTTCTTCTATGTTTGCTCAACAGCACAATGGGAAAATCCTCGTTGCGTTTGCTTACCCACAGCCTAACCAGCTTAGCTGGCTTTAGTTCAGTTTAGACATTAGTGGTCTTTCAGAGGTACTAAGCTGTACTGACTGAGCTACACTGAGTGGAAAATAATCTTATTTTAGATTTCTAGCCTGGGCCCAGGTTTTATAAGTCTAGTGCACAGGCAGTAGCAATGGGGTAAGTTAGGAAAAGTTTCAAAGATTATACCAGTGATATTTCTGTGGAGATCCTGAGAATGGCACAAGTGACTTGTTTGGGAGTATACCAGAAACTTTTCATTGATGTTTTATGTGGGGATTTTCTAAGACTTCTCTCCCATAAACTTTACTGAAAAAACAGGGTCATGGAAAGGCAGCGCTGAGGTATAGCATGGCTCTGTTGTCTGCTTTCAGAGCTTTCTGATGGCCGGGGCCTGCCTAGGATTCTTGCCCATTTGCATGTGGTGATCAGAGTGTTGCCTTCCCATTTTCTTCTTTTCTCATCCTCCCATGGTGATGCAGTCCTCCACAGTAGAGGGTCATGGTGATTCTGTCCTTGTACCCCTCCTGTGATACAGAAATCACAACAACCCTGCAATTAACCCACACATTTCATTCATATTAGTATGAAGGCTCTTTACTTGGGCTTTAGAGCAGCCCTGCAGCCATAAGAAAAGATACTGGAAAAATATAAATAAAGCCTCATCAAAAAAAGAAGTTATACCTTATGACTTTGAAACTCAGCTTGGCACATCCACTGCTTAACTGATTTATTTTACCATTCTCTCTATAAAGAGAGAACCAACACAACTCAAGCCCACCTCTGATTTTTGTTTTTCTCCAATTGCCTTGATGCTGCCTTTAAATATCCAGGAATTAGTGAGGGCTTCTGGCTTGACTTCTGGCTGAGCAGATGAATGTGAGTGCGCTGATTTGCACTTTCCAGCTTGCAGCTGTTGTGGAGCAGTGCTAGTGTGTGCTCTAGGAAAAAAAGCAGACAAAGAATTGGCTTGTCTGCATGCTGCTGTCTTTTCTTGTGTCCAGATTTGGGCAGGAGGGTGGTGGAAGGCTTTCCATGCTTTTGGCTCTCATTTCCCCTTTGTGCAAGTACTCTTCTCATTTCAACTGCAAAATTTGTCATTCTTGTAAGTGCTTGTGCCAAGCTGATGGGTTAGTGACTTTGGGGAGGATACAGTCATGAACCCTGGCTTTTATTAAAGGATTTGAATGGATTGCTGGCTGCTTACAGGCTCAAAGCTGCAGAGAATAGGTATGGCAGAGCCCATTCATATGCCTTTGCATGGTATTTTACCTGGTGCCAGTGTCTGGATATTCTGCTTGCTCCTATTCCTCTCAAAATTTCAAATCAAAATTTCGAACTATTTCCTATGGTGTAGGCAGTGGATTTTATATTTTCGGATTAATTTCTTCTCCCCATGTTTTAATTGCTGTTTATACTTTGGAGGAAAAATGCAACTCATTCCTGTCATATCTAAAATACCTTTTGGGAAGATTTTTCATGATCCCTTCTTCTTCTGCCCTTTAGCCACGGATGTCAAGCGCCACCCCCATCCCACTCTAGTACAACAAATTATTTCTTCTTTTAACTGTGGCATGTAAAAATGCCTCTCTCTTTGCCTTTCTGTGGTCGGGGTAGTGTGAAATTACATCACATTAACAGGGTATCAAAGTGCATAGATGGGGCACAAAGGAAGCCAACCTGCTGTAGAGTAGTGAAGGGCTGACAAAAGGTCCAAGTGGGGCTGTGGTCACACCCTATCAATTGAAGATATTACCTGGCAGCTCACAGGGGCAGGTGGTAGAAATAATATTGTGGACCATCTTTCTAGATAATACAGCATTATAAAAATGTGCATTTAACTGAGTCCCCAAGGGGTGAAATGATAACAACAAAACAGCCGCAAACGTTTCTATTAATCTTTGATGTACTGTGTTATTGCAGCATGTGGAATATGTAAAAGTTTTCTTAAGAAAGGATATTCTTTGATGTTTGATCTTTGTATAGTTTCAAGCCTAATCAACAAGAAGGGAGATTTAATCTGTGAAACAGATAACAGCTAACAAGCAAACTCTAAATGATGCCCATGCATCAGAAAAATAAATCCTTGTTTAAGTTTAGGGTTGACATGCTTCAGTGATCTCACATCTAGGGGGAGGTTTAACAAGGCTTGAGAAGAAAGGATGTTCACTGATATTGGACACAAAGAATGCAGAATTTATGTGACATCTGGTAGAACTCCCAAGATAAGGGAGAAACTAATAAAGCCAACTCAGCAACTGTGCTGAAATTAGCTCTGACTGGGTAAAAGGTAATTCCTGCAGGGGTATCTGCGGCTACCGGCTCACAGAACACCAACCTGAGAAGCCCACTGACTCAAAAGAAGAAAAAGACTGAGCAGGCAGACTTAAGTAGCATGGGAAGTGAGAGAATCGTTAACCAGTAGAAGACAGGATGCTAATCAATAAGAACTATGTAATAAGAACTAACTTGTAGCAAATGATCACTAATTCCTTTGTTTGCTAAAATGTATAAATAGTAAGAAGCTTTAATAGTTGGGGTGCTTGATTTGTGGAATTCCACCAGGCATCCAGGCTTGTGCAACCTTGAAATAAATAATCAATGCCTCTGTAGAGTGTATAATTATTGGCTTGTTGCACACCAGATAATGAATCTGATTTTTGCAGACAACAGTCTATTTGTAAATAGTCTGTCCTTACTGAGTCACTGTACATGACTGCATCTCCAACAATGACATTTTTCTTGCTTTTTTTCTTTTAATGTTTATATTAATGATTTTCAGTATATGGTACTGCTTAAATTACTGAAATTAAAATTTTAGGTAAAGTCTTACAGCATATTGTAACTTTAGGGATCACAATACCATTAATCCACACATCGCTGCATGTCTGATATAAGATGAATTCTTACTGATTAGAGGAATGAACAGAAACTGTCAGTGTTCATCACGCACTGAAGAATCTTAGCATCTGCTAATAGCAATTTTGATTTTTCTGAAACTTACCTGTGGACAATCTTCGTCAGTGTCCCTTGGCTCAGGAGCTCCAGTGTTACACAGATTTTTTCATCTGCTTTTTCTAAGGTTACCCGAATACTTCCTAATTTTCGCTTTTTCAGTTCCAATTGATGGTGAAGCAAGAGCTGGAGATATGTCTGTGAGTGTATGTTTAGATGTGTATCTCAAAGAATTACTCCTCTTCAGATTAGCAGATTCCTTTTGCTGAGCCTTGTGCATCCTCCCCTTTGCAGAAAGGAGAAAAGCATTTTGAGGAGGTTCTGGTATTGACTGGTATTCTGAGTGGTAGTGGCTTCATTCATCAGCTCAGCAGAACTTTGCTAGATAAGGCAAGAAGCCACAGGAGAAGTTCTCCTACTGAAAATGCTGTGGTTCCCAAGTATCAACAACTAGCAGTTGTTAGGTTTTCAACGCACGAACTGGGAATGAAGATGTAAGTTTTCTGGTAAGAAGGTTTGGTGTTACTTTATGAAATTCAAAAGTGACAGCTACTTAGTGTACCTTTTCATGGTCACTGTAACTATAGCACTTTGCTCATCTTTAGGAACAGGGAGGCTTCACTGAACTTTAAACTTTGGGGAGTCATGTAAGTTTTTGCTTTCTTTTATTTTTTTTCCCCCTACAAAAATCAATTAGAATATTTAAAAAATCCGTATTTTTCAAGGTTGTCTTTGAAGCCCAGGATTTATAAAAAAATTATGCTTTCCATACAGCCAGAAACGAAGCTTTCCATAAAGTGGATACTTTGTAGTCGAGAAGCCCCTGAGACATTGTGAAACCTAGTGTTTGAAAGTCAGTTGCCAGCATGGCCTTAGTTCAGGCCCCTTGAGGTTAGGCATTATGCCACCAGCTTTAATTACATTGTTGCATACATTTTTTGCTACTTAAAATTTTGTCTACTGTTGCACTAATGTTAATAAACCTTCCAGTGTTTGATTTTTTTTGTTAATGGTCCCCTACCTTCCAAATCTGGCTGCTCTGCATCCCAGGAATTCTCTTTAGGCCTCCACCTTGGCTGATGGGCAGTTAAGCTCCCTCTTAGCTTATCACAAGACAGTGTTCCTTGGAAATTCTGCTGCCTAACCAACTGCTGTTGTCTAACACCTTGGAATGTTATTTACAGGTACCATTTGCCTGGATGAAACAGTGTTATATTTACTGAACTTCTGAGGGAATTTTTAACCCGGATTATGGCCAAGAGGAAGACTGACAGACAACTAAATCCAACCCTCAACAGCAGTCCCAGATTTTTTTGAGCTCTGCTGAGCCACAGTGGCTGCCCCAGCACCTCCCTCCCATTGCAGCACCTCTTGGAACTCAGCAATTTTGCAGTTTACAACACTTGGGTCACTGAAACTTGGCATTACGGTCTGGGCTGATAGTCCCCTCCTTGAAGCTCAACCCTCACCCGTTGAGAGGTACAAAGGCATCCTACATGAGTATTTCACTTGAGGGGCATTTTTAACAGGTATATACCTCTATGCATACTTCTTTGTGCTTGTATGCATGCATGAATTGATTTAAATCTGATTTTCCTTTGTTTGTTTCATTCGTGTAGTGAGTAATACAGTGAACCTTACCATTGAACTTTGTTAAGTTGTGCTTTTGGAAATTTATGTTAAACCTCTTTTTTTTCTTTTTCAAAAAAAAGACCTTTGATGGTGATTCTTTAAGCGACATAAATCACTCATTCATGACAGATGTGGAGGAAGCTGGAAAATTGGGAAGGTAATTTCTAGGGATTTTTAAAAAGAAATTTTTAAAAATGAATTTTATAAACTCAGTAACTGTCTTCTTGAGCTCTCCTGACCACCTTTCATATGGGTCTTTAACAGAGATAAGGAATCCTAACACTTTTCTCATTATTTGAACTACAAGAGTGACTGGTAGTGGTAGAAGCCCAGTTGACTTAAGCTTCCTAAAACACTAAACAACAAAACCATAGATGTGTAATGCAGCTTGGGCTACTGGCCTCTATTCCTGGATGACATACAGCACTCTCCTTTTCCTCTTCTCTTCCAGTCTGAGAGGCTGAGTGCTAAACATTAAGATGCTCCAAGAAGAATCAAAACTCCAGGCCTATAGTACTGTATTATTTTTAGTTTGTTCTGCCAACGAACACAGGCTTTGTTCTGGCAGCCGCTATTCATCTGCTTTTAAGATGGGTGAGAATTGCAGTCAGCCTTTTCCTAGTTCCCTCTCAATGCTCTTTGAGGGATGCTGTCTTGGACCTCCCTTATGAGGAGCTAAGCACTCACACTTTTCAGGAGCTGCTCAACTTCTCAGAGGACACAGACCATGTAACAAATGGCCAAGTATTTTTCTAATGAAAAGAATATGTTGGAGGAGAAAATAAATTAATGCTTAAACAAGGCCTTTGAGATTGTTCTTAAAGAAATGCAGACATTTGAAAAGAGGAACAATAAGAACATATTTTTAAAATCAAAATCTCATGGAAAAAGATCTTTGTGGTTGAGGGGATGGAATACAGACTCCAGTTTCACCAGCTGTAATAAAAACCATAAACTTCTGTTGAGATCTGATTAAAAAAAAAAATATCCAGGGATCCTTATGGAAGTTATTATTCAATCTTCTGGTGCACCACTGAGAGAGAGAAGAAAGCTCCATGTCACAAGTCACTCCACAATGGCAAACTCCTTCACCTACCATGAGTTCCACTGATTTTACTAATTAGTAAGGTAATGTTTTTGTTCCAAATGTGAGCTTATTACCTGATGCACAGCGTGAATTCACACACTGAGGTGAGTTATTTCTATCTTTTATTCTAAATTTGTGAAAAGTAGAGAACTTGGTGGTAACCCACTAAATGCTGTCTTATGGATCATCAAAACTTTACACTATTTACACATTTTAACAAACAGAGACATCAACATTCATTGGTTACAATCACATAACTTTTTCATTTTTTAACACTCAACCCCTTATTTATTAGTTATATATCTCGTTTCCTATGCTTCTTAGTCTGCAGGTGCAGCTCTTCCCTTCAAGTCTGGAGTCTGTTTTGAGTAGGTGGCCACTGAGTCAGTGGCTATGATGGCCTGCTGCTGGAATTACCTTTCCCCCAGTTACTGCTCAGTTCTGCTGACTTCACCTCGGTGGCTCTTGTCCTGACTCCCCATTCACCTTGGGATTGCCATCAATTTCCCTTAAAACAAAAGATTAGACAAGCATACAACATTCACAATGCAATTGCTTAATCATAACTGTCTAGCTATAGCTACTGATTAGCAGCCAGAAGTTTGAGTCAAGCTTAAATCTTGCCGGGCTTGATATCAAGGTCTTAAAGAGACATAACTGGCAGTTTTGGGGAAGATCAGTGCTTGGCTTGGTCTCAGCTTTTTAGTTTTATCCACATAGACTTACACTGGCTGGATGATGGCAACAGCACTGGAGTGGGTTGATGAGTGAAGCAAATGGAGGAGCTTTGCCTGGCCCAGCGCCTGCAATGTGCTGCTGTAGTGACCTGCTCTGTGCATCACTCCAACACTGTGCAGCATGGCTGTGTGGGCTTTGCCACACATTCAGGGAGGTGAGGAGTGCTGGCTCTGCCCCTCAAAACTCTGCTTCAGCACAGCGGGGTCCTGGGTCTGCATCAGCCCATCTGCCATCCCTGTCCAATGTGTGCGTGCCCATCCTGCTGCAGTGACTTGCAGCATGAAGGCCTCAAATATACAGACGGACAGTGTCAAACCATGAGTGCCTGCAGAGATTTTGCAGCATTTATAAAAGGATGCATATAATCAATAAGGATCCAGCCCTTTGAACTTTGCAACTGTGTAGGTAAGAGATGTGCTATGAAAAGGTTGTCCTTTTTGATCATTATAACTTTAACAATCTCTCCTTTAGCCTTCTCTTTTTTGAAAGTACTTAGGCAGCCATTGTGTCGGAAAAGAGAAAGACCAAGAGCAAAAGATGTCCAGTGAAAGAGGTTTTATTTTCTTGTCTTTCTGTCCATGAAAGAGTTCATTGTTCCACCTCCACAGTTCATTGCTGCTTGTGAAGAAAGGACCAAATTGCTGAGTGCCAGCAGAGGAAAAGAATGGTATTGAACCAGGATAAACAGGAGTTTTCATCGTGACAAGAACAAGCCAGATAAGAAATCAGTTGATTTACGTGAGATAGCTGATGTTATATTTTAATATTCCAGTAGTGGGCATGCTATCTCTGATGCCTTTTGGAACTGTTTGTACTTTGATTTAATCTAGAATTAAAGCTTTAAAACAGATTCAGTAAGCCTCTGGGGGGAAGAGCTGCTTGTCAGTTGTGATTACATTTGATTAGTGCAAGAGGGAAATTTGCCATTTTGCCCCTTAATCTTAGCTCACTGAGCTCTATCGAGTCTCTTTGGAGTTCCATATTCCCTTTTGATTCTCTGAGTTCTGAGTTACACTATACTACCATGTTCCTGATGTGAAGTTTTGTAGCAATCATTGTTGACACAGAAAAATATATAAACCCTGCCAATATAAACAAAAATCCCCCTTCTGCATTATGTGGAGAATAAATTTATTTTCCTTTCTCTGTTTATGTATTTTATTACATAAAATAGCAGTAAAGAAATGTGGCTGAACAAATGAAGGTGGGCTAGCAATCTTTTTTCTAATAAATTTGACAGCACTTTCTAGATGGGAGTTTTGATCAACTCTGTTGATCTGATTATAGTGCTATAGTTATGTTGGAATAAACTCCATGTAAGCAGTCTTACTCCTGAAGAAGAGTGTCATGCAAGGATTCAATACTGATGTGACTCTACCGAGGTATTTTTACCGACATTATTTGAACTGTAAATTTCTCCATGTAGATAAAACGCTTAGCACAAATGCCTAGGGCAGAGACCCATGCTTAATACACACCAAGACTTAAAGTTATCTGGAATGAGGTGCTGGAGAATGGCTCAGGCACCCTCCCTTTTGTTCTCCATATCTATCAGTTCTTCTGCTGAGCTTTAACCATTAAGTGTATCATCATCAACTGGAAAGGCTCTTCATCTGTGAAACAATATCAGTGCTTCATGATACGCTGTCCAATGCAGTCCATTTTTTCCCCTCACAATATATGGCATTCACTGAGCAAAATCAAACTGAGAGAGATCTGTAGCTTATACTGGTTTGGAGGAGAGAAATCGGAATTTTCAGGCATAGCTGCAGACCAGAGATGTTACCAATCACATGGGAAATTGTATTTGATATAAATTGGTTAAAAGTCTCTGAGCAGTGCTGCTGTAGTCTGGATAGTTACTATGACAGTATATGCAACTAGCATGATGGCTGATTTATGTGCAAAGTTATGATTAATTTTAAGTGGGTTTGGGGGTACATTTGAGCTCCTTTTTTTATTTCACAAGAACCACTTTGTGATAGAACTTGCCCTTCATTACCTTCTCAAAAATACTTTCAGTTGGTTTCATGTTGTGTGACCAGGTCCTAGCAGCACAGGCAATGCAATAAGGAAAAAATTAACTTTGTGGATGAGTGTTAATTGCACCTAGGACTTTTGTGCATGTTGAATTTACTTGCACTGATACAGAGGTCTGCATATAGGCAGTGTATTCCCCTAGTTTAGCATGATTGCCAGCTGCTGTGTTGCTGGGGTCTTTTGAACTTGGCATTGCTGTCAAAATGTCTGAATGATGAGGAGCAGAAAATTTACATTCAAAGTGCACCAGAGATTTCCTGGAACACTGCTGTTGAGTGTTACACAGCCTCTGCAAACAAGTGTTTGATAATCCATGTGAGTATGATGAAAAGGAGGAAAGAGGCTTGTCTGTGGAAGGGTTACACATGGAGGACAACCAGCAAAGTAGCAGGCCAAGCAGACAAAGCCTAGGAACTGCTAAAGAAGGGAAATTGCTATGTTCAGGGAACTGGAAAGGTGTTGCAGAAGCAGATCTTATGAATAAATGAACTAACAAATCCTGCTTTCATGCTGCTATTCTACTTCTTCCACTTTGGTGTCTGACTGCCTGTACATTAACCTGAAGTCACATCAGCATCAGGCTCTGAAAACCCTGTGCATGAGGAACAGCTGCCTGTAAGAATCTGTGACTCAGAAACTGCAATGGCACTGCTTCAAATAGAAGAATAAATCAGGGCTGTATACAGACAGTTCTCACGGAGCTGGACACTGGGAAATGTCCAGCAGATTTAGGGGCAGGTGAAGTATTTCCTGGTACTCTGCGAAGGATTAGTACAAGGGCTGGTGCTGCTGGGCAGGGAATTTCCTTCTGACAGGCATGAATTACTCTGCCTCCTCCCAGAAGCATATCTTGAAGTGTCATAACTGTTCCACTAGTGATTTCTTTTGTAGTGAAAACTGTGACCCATGGAAGCTGAGTTGCTTTGATTCCTCTGGAGGTGAAGCTGGTGCTTTATTAACTCCTTCAGCCTCTGGAGTTCCCAAACGGGTTCCAAGAGGCAAAAAAGCTTGAATCCAAAGATTAAAATTTTCAGACTGAGATCTTGCTGATCCTACGGAGCCCATACAGTTTGCACAGCATGTAAAAAGTTGCAGTTTAAGAGAGAGCTATTGTTTGTGCAAATTCTCTTTTTGCCCATTAAACCAAATGCTACTGCCCAGAGAGAGCTGAAAACCACCATTTTACAAAGCATGAGGACAAATTCCACGGAGAGTTGTCTCTCTTTCTTGAGCCAGTATGTTTAAATACATGGTATGTGACTTCAATAAGGTACACTGAAGGGGCAGCAAAAGCATGTTCTCAGGAGACCTTGGCTAGTGGTTCACACCCCATGAACTAGGACACCTGACCCAATATGCTAGCCAAAGTCTCTTCCAAATGGACGTCTTCATGTCTGTGTGAGATGTCCCTGATACCATATCTCCAGCAATTCTCCTTTAGGGAGTGGCATCTCCTAGTGCACTGAGACTGCCTGGAAAATTGGTGTCTTTCTCTTTCTGCAATGCATCCCGTACTGCTTCAGACAATACTGATGCCAACGCTTCAGAACTGGATTCTGAGGTTGATATTATACATCTAGGATGACTTTTTCCCACAACATGCTCTGTGGTTCCCCTGCATCTGTTTTGGTGACCGTTAGTTCCTGGTACAATCAAGTCTTCGTCATCTGTCGTAGATGGGAGGAGAGAGGAAGATTCAGAAGACAGGAAAATACACAGTAATTTCCATAAAGCTAGTCAGTAGCCGTCTTGAGGACTGCCGAGGGGAAAACACTGGCAGTAACTGTAATTCAAGAGATGTGCTCACCTTCATCATAAGAGTCCTGCTTGTCAGGCTATCAGCACTGTATTAATGAGTACCTGCAGGCACCAGTGCAACATTATGAACTTCCAGGTGCTCTGTGTGTTTGCAGGCGCTCTCTCCTATGTGTACATCCCTGTTGCTGAAGCTCAAAGATCTTTGTCTTCTGCAGCCGTGCATTGCTCTCTTCTCCCTGATGATGTCTCCTTTACTGCTCCCAGAACCACAATGTGCTAAAAGAAGCTATTCTGTGTTGTCCTTGCTGAAGCAGGTACCCAGGCTTCTCTTTCCTTGGTCTCATGCTTGTTCTCTTTCTTGTGCAGCTGCAGAGGAGACAGAGGGACCTGTGACTTCCCACGCATCCTGAATCTTCTCACCAGCATGGCAGGATGAAAATCAGAAACGCTCTTTGCTCTGTGTAAGCTCTGCTCAACAAGAGCAAAAACATCTCTATATTATCAACCCTGTGTTCAGCAGAAATCCAAAACAGCCCCATGCCAGCCACTGTGAAGAAAATGAACACTACCCCAGCCAAAAACCAGCGCAGGCCCCTAAAGCCATGGTCACAGCTGCTGAATAGCACAATTCTTGGCTTGCAGCCCGATTCTAGTGACCAGTGTCACATCAAGTGTACACACACCATGTGTGTAGTGCATCTGCCTGACTATCAGACAAGTGTGGGCTGCCTTTCTGGTGGTTGTGGCTGTCCACTGACACTGGCTGTTTGAAAGAGTCAGATCATGAGATGGCAGGAGAACATCCCAGGGTTTTTCTTGTGTGATCCTAAGGTGGGGTGCAGCATTTTTTAGTTGCTCCATGACCTGCATCCGAATACTAGGAAAATGCCACCAGGAATGGAGGTCAGCACTATCACAACAAAGTGAAGCCATGAGAGGAAACCTTCATTGCCCGAAAGCACCAACGTACTGTAAAATGAAAGCTGCTGGAGTGCTGCCACTGTGTGCCTGCTCAGATGGTATGCTTACCATGAAGTACATAATCCTGATTTAACTCAAAAAAGCAGACAAGTTCTAAGTAATATTCTGTGTTGGGTTGGCTTGGGTTGGTGTCACTGAAATAAATGGAGTTGCACAAGTGAGATGTACATATTCATTTCAACTGCTCTAGACTACTTTTTAGAGAATTTTTTTCTTATTTTATATGATCCTCAAACTAGAATAATTCTGACCATGGCACTAGAATTTAGCTTCTCCTTAGAAAACAATATTATATAGACATTCAGCAGTCTGAGTGTACCCCTGCCTTTTTGCACAAAAGCTCCACTTATAAGCTGGTGGTTAAGTCCTTTAACATTACCAAAATACCTCAGAAAAAACTACCTAGAATTATTTACCAATCCTAGACTAATTATGAACTGTGTTGGCTTCCCAATTATGTTCTAAGTTATGGCCTATCTTCAAAATAGCAATATTTGTATTTTGTCATAAAATGCCACGGACCAGAGTTAGAGCCATGTCAGGGTATGGAGGCTGAGCTGCCAGGGTGGCTGAGCACCACTGCTGTACTCAGAGATGCTGCTGGGTCAGCAGACTGCCAATTTCCTGAACACTAATTCAGAAAGTCTGTAAGCAGTTGGCTGGAAAATACAGGATATTTATCTCACAGTTTCATTATTGCTGCACAAGTCACAATTCCTTTTCTTCATCAGTGGTGGTGGGCTGACCCTGGCTGGATGCCAGGCACCCACCAAAGCAGCTCTCTCACTCCCCTTTGCAGGTGGACAGGGGAGAGATAATAACAAAGAATTCATGGGTTGAGATAAGGACTGGGAGAGATCAATCGCCAAATACCATCACAGGCAAAACAGGCTAGATTTAGAGATATTAATTGAATTTATTACTTACAAAATCAGAGCAGGATAATGAGAAGTAAAGTAGACCTTAAAAACACCTTCCCCTCATGCCTCCCTCCCTGCCAGCTCTACCTCCTCCTCCAGAAGTACAGAGAGACAGGGAATGGGAGTTATGGTCAGTTCATCACAGGTTGTTTCTCTTGCTGCTCACAGTGAGGAGTCCTTCCCCTGCTCACCATGGGGTTCCTCTCAAGGGAGACAGTTATCCATGAACTTCTCTGATGTGAGTCTATCCCACAGGCAACAGTCCCCCTCAAACTGCTGCAACATGGGTCACTCTTCCACGAGGTGCCATCCTTCAAGGACAGACTGCTCCAGTGTGGGCTCCTCTCTCCATGGGTCTCCTCTCAGGCATCCCCCCACTCTGGTGTGGGGCTCGTCTGGTGCCTGGAGCATCTCGTGCCCCTCCTTCTCCACGGACCCTGGTGTCTGGAGGGCTCTTCCCATCACATGTTCTCACCCCACTCTTCTCTGGCCGCGATTACGACTGTGCAATGACTTCTTTTGTCGGTCTTCTTAAATATGTTATCACCGAGGCACTACCATCATTTCTAATTGGCCCAGCCTTGGCTGGTGGCATGCTGGCCTTTGGAGCCTCTTGGCATTGGCTCTGTTGGACATGGAAGAAGCTTCTGGCAGTTTCTCACAGAAGCCACCCCTGTAGCCCTCTGCTACAAAAGCTTGGCTATACAAACCCAATACAAGTAGCTAAATGAGGGAAATATTAATTAAGGGCATGAAAATAAAACCAGACTGCCACTCTGGGCCCTGATAGAGACAATGCTGAGATTATAGTAACAATGGGGAGCAAACTCCTTTCTTCTCTTCACAATTTTCTCATCTTCATGTCATTGTCCAGCTTTCTTTGTAATGAAACCCAAAATTTAATAAAGAGCAGCTATATTTACTCGGTTTGACTATGTGAGATCAAATTACTTTTTTGTCTTACAGTTAGCTGCTGCTTACTTATTTGCTGTATATTATGTAAGACCACAATTTCAATACTCTCCTCAGCTGCATGAAGGAAGACTATGCATGTGCATGTGTGTGTTCAAACTGTCTTTTCTCTGTGTGTGGTGAGTGGATGCCAAATACATTGTCCTCATTACCAAAATACAGATGAATAAAAATAATGCAATATGCAATAATCTGCTTTTCATGTCCATGAGGTGTGCAGGCAGACCTGTTTGGTGCAGCTTAGCAGCCCAAACCTTAAAGATTTGCTATGCAGTGTCTTGACACAAAGCTTTCTGTAAACTAGATTGCAGTCTGATGCCTTGTTATTTAATGGTGCAAAATATAAAGACACCATGTATCTTTCTCATGTAGCTCCCTGGGTAAGAGGAAGCAGGTGTGACTGCTATGATCTTGCAGTAACGAGTGTCTCTCTTAAAGGAATGGAGAGAAATACAGCAATTAGAAACTTGCAATATCTGGTCAATGCTCAACCTTAGCCCTGTATCTCAAAATGATTGTTCATTTGTTAAAATCTGAACACATTTTCAAAAGTCAGGGCTCTTTACTGTCCTTCCTTGCACTCACAATGTGAGAAAATAAAACCCTGGGCGATTTTCATCCTCCAAGGAACATACAACTTGCTTGGACTCTTACAAAAATATTGTAAGTATAAACAATTGAAGGTGGACCCTAACCTACCATATCAGCACTGTTTAACTCCATGCTGATGGCTGAACATTTCTTACAGCCGTCAGTGCAGTTCTTCTGCTACCCCTAGCAGTACTCACAGACCCTTAGGGAAGTGTATCTAAAAAAAACCCCAGTACTTAACACTTGGAAATGTGACAAATCTCTGTAGAACCATAAAATTTCAGGCAGTATTGCACAAGTGTCTATTCAAAGGCAGCAGAGTATCTCTCCTTCTTCCATTCAGAACTGATAAAAAAACTTCTGCCTGTAACTCTTCCCTGCTTTTAAACTAGAGCACAATGTGGCTTTCTCTCTCTTGAATAAAATGTATTTTAAGGAGGTGTGCACAAGAAGTTTCTGTGTCTGATGACTTGGAAAATACTTATACTTACATTCAGAACATGTTGGAGTCCACAGAGGGGCGTACATTGTACATACTTTAGTATACATGAAAGGAACAAAATAGGAATGTATTTGGCATATGTCTAGATGTCATTAACTGTGGTTGAGCAAAGCAGACACAAAAGCTGCCAGACTACATTTCTGACAAGCATTTTCTTAGAAAATGTACAGCAAAAGTGTGTTAATATCAAAGTTCAGAAGCAATCAAGCCTATTTTGCTGGCTGACACTTCTCTTAAACAAAGTGAATAGGAAAATGTTTGAATTACATGAAGATTTCCCTATTAATATTCAAATTGAACAGTTACAGTGTGTAATAAATATCTTTCTCTCTCTTAAGTATGTGTACAATGTGTTTTATCTTATGTATAATTCAATACAGTGGTTGAAAAATTGACAGTAATACAGTAATATTTTGTGATATTTTGAGCTTCCAACCCTTTTTCCCCGAGTCCTTGAACTTCCTTTCTGAAGAATTTTGAAATTTTGGGTTGTTTGCCATTCAAAGGAAAAAAAAAGTGAAAATTCTTCATAAAACTGCCACTGCTCAGTACTAGTGATGACTGCTTTATTGATAGAGCTCTGGTGGCCATAACAGATCAGATATAACACTTCAGAGAAAGTGGAAGAAATTGATTTGAGACTGCTACAAAGTAGAAAATATAGCTCAGCTGGTCAGAGCATGGTGTTAATAATGCCAGGGTTGTGGGTTTAATCCCTGTACAGGCCAGTCACTGAAGAGTTGGACTTGATGATCCTTGTGGGTCCCTTCCAAATGAGAATATTCTGTGATTATGTAATATAGTTTTCTTGAGAGTCACAATAAAAATACTGTCTTGCTTTCATATGTGCAGTGAATTTGTTGATAGAGGATAGCGTAAGACTGGACAAACAAAACTGGATTTCCTATCTTCTATTTTTCTGATTCTGTGAAACGATGCTGTCTGCTGTCAAGATATTAAAATAAGCTTTGACACTAGTGGGTGTACTGTGACCTGACACGGTCAGAAAATGATCAACCCTGATTCTGAGCCTCCCCCTGAGGCCACCACGTAATTTCGAAGGTAACTGTTGTGTAGTTAGATTTTCTTACCTTCCTGTTCGTCAGGTAGGGCAACTTTTTTCATGAAGAAAGAGGATGGAGGCAACTGAAGATTTCAGTTAAATCAAATGCTGAATCACCTCAAATGATCAAATATTAAACCACACAAGTGCTTCTGATTTCTATGGCAGTGTCACCTGTGTAGTTGGAGGGAAGAGGTTCAGGTAGGCAGGTAATCTAGAGTCTGGTTCTTTACACGGCTTCAGCGTACTGAGCAACTGGCATGGTCTAAGTGGGATATTTTTTGCAGGGCATGCAATTTCAGTTTGAAGAACAGGTATAAATTGTAACAGAAAACACTTTATACAGGAAGCTACATGCATACTTGTAACCAACACATGCAATTACCCATGGATGAAACTGACATTTCAAGAATGCAGAAAACTTGTCCAGTTACAGAAATCTTTCAGTTTCCATTATAGGAAGGCTTAAACAGTGAGAGAAAACCTCAAATTTTGACTTATTGTGGTATTTTTTATACAGTCTTCTTAGCATTTCATAAACAGACTGCATGAGATGTAGAAACTTTCAGGAAAGCCCACTGCTCACCAGTAATGGTTGGGTCATGCCTCCACTAGCAGAAGTCTGTCCCTGCACTTTTGTATAATTCTACCTTTCCTCTTAATAGCTGCTCACCAGCAGCCGTGTGGTTCTATATAGGGGTGCTTTGAAAAATTTTGAGGATGCTAAAAAATGTCACCTTTGCAAATCTGCTCCTTTGCTGTGGCATTTGATAGGAATGATGTGGCAGAAGTGGAAAAAACAGGAAAGAGACTTAAAAGTATATAGAATTGGCCAAGGGCAGGCCAAGGAGATAATGCCACGAAATTAAGCAAAAGCTGCACTTTAAAAAAGGTTTTCTAACTGGGGAAGCATTAGGCTTGTGCATTGGCAAAGAATTGGTGGAAGTCTATATGCACCTTTCATGAAAGGACTTGAAGGTAGTGCTGAATATATGTCAGAGAAAAAGACTGGCCTGGTAGCAGAAGGATGGATGAGATCATAGATTCTTGATCTTTAATTCTTGTGATTCACATTCTACCCGTTAGTACATGGTATGTAGAGACAAAATGTGGTACAGCCAAATTGGTGCAGTTTTACAGACGAGATTGTTTTCAGTAGTTATTTCACACCTGCCAAGAACCACTTGAGTAAAGTCCTTAACCCATCAAACATGGGCACATTTCAACCTGCAGGGCCTCATTGACACTAAGGGAAAAAAAATCCACCTTTTTGAGTACTCACTGTTTTTCTTCCTGAGGGATGATGCTGCACTTTGTGGGCAAAATGGTTGTGCCAGCCCTGTAGTGTTGGCTTGCATTCAGAATTCAGAAGACCTCTAAGTAACAGTACAACTGTAATATACTTCAGCTTCCTTGAATGTTTCTTCTTGCTTTAAACTCTCTGTGTTTACATTATTATTATTTTTCTTCTTCAGGAGAAAAAAAGCTAATCTCTTTCACAAAATCAGGGGTCTGTGTAATAAGTGCACATACAAGGAACTAAACATCCATCATTAAATCAGACATGATTCTGGGTGCACAGTTCACTGCATGAACAAAAATTACTTATAGGTCAAACAAGGCCCCAAGCTTTTACCTGATTGGGAATGCGGAGTAAGAGTAGTAGTTTTGAACACGGACCATTTCAGTCCATATTATCGTAACCTGTGCTGATGGCAAGGAACAGCATTATTCTGGATCCCCAGAGTCCATCAGGGGATCAGGAAGAAAGAATTAAGTCACAGGATGGGATGAGAGTCTGCAGGAGTGTGCAGAGTTAGTTGGCACTTGTACATCTGCACCTTCACTTCAAAAAAGAGCAGCCATTGTCACCCCACAGTAATCTGCATGACATCCCATGGGATCAGGACTCTACCCACAGTTGCCTAATGACTAAAATACTCCTGAGGGTCAGCTGGGGATGCGGGTCCATTGGAGGGGACACTGTATGACATGGCTTGGGTCCTGTCTGCCTGGCTAAGTTGCAGGTCAGGCCACTATCAACATGCTTGTCTGCCTACTGCCACGAGATGCTAGCCAGACAGGTAGTGCTGTACCTTTTGAGGCAAAAGACAGCAGGGGTAAGTGTGTTATGATAATTCATTGTCTCCTGTGTGATATCATTCACTCTTGTTTGGAAATTCTGGTCTGGAAATTCTGGTCTGCTAATACTCAGAATATGTGCATGTTTGAGCAGTATTTTCTTTCTCAGCTGATCCAAAGTTCCTCTGTTGCAAAATAACCTGGCAACAACAGGGTGTTTAAATGGACAAATAGCAGGCAAGAAAGTAAGCAAAGCCATCAGTGTCACTAAGGAGGTGATGATTCCTATTCCACTCTTCCATCAAGCTGCCACCTTTTCGGGTTTTGAAACAAACTTTACTCTTAGTCTTCTGCAAGCCCCTATGTTCATATGTTATCTCTTCTGTTAATCTTGAAGCAAATACATGTGCCAAAATATTCCAGTTTTCCAGGGTGAACTGATCTGGATGTTAGGAATTTAAAATTATGATCTTTTCATTAAATTGGTCTGGAGAAAGGTGAATAGAATTGCATGAGGAAACTTTACTGCAAAAAGGACAAAACTTCTCATTAAATTCCTGGCTAAGATGCGTGTTATTTTCTTTTCTACAAGAAAGAGAGTTTTTTTGCTCCCCCTTCTATCCTTCTTCTGTGGAAGTCTGTCCTTCTGCATGCTACAGTCCTGGATATGCGTTATCCATAAGCACAGTGAAAGGCTGAGTCTTTAAACACAGCTCTGCTTGACAAATATAGAAGGCAAATTGAGGCTGATAATTCATTAATAATTTATTTCTCCCTCAACAGATATTTTTAACACAAACTGTGCAAACACTGAAGAATATAGATCAACATAGAAAATGAGTTGTCCCATTAAGGTTAGTGGGATGATTTGCACTGATAAAGTATACTCGTGATAATTACTACAGGCTGTCCTCTATGGCATGAGTTTTGCACCTGTGCAGTCTGAAGTCCTGCTCTGAGCAGGTACTGGTTAGAATGAAGACAAAGACAATATCATATCCATATTACTGCAGCAGTATCCTTTCAGTTTGAACATTAAGCAGAGGTTTTTTTCAGGTTTTAAATTTTATTTTTCTTGACCTTGACTGGGCCTTATGCTTTTGAAAAAGCAAAACATTAGTCCAGAAAGCATTTTTTTCAGCATTTTGTCTACATTGAAAATAATTGTAAAATTTGAAACATAATCTATTCAATCGTTTCTTTCCACTTTTAAATCTGAAGTACTTCTTTTGGAATACACCCACAACAAAAATTTGGGTTTTCAGAGGTCCTTTTCAACCAGTGTAAGTAGTCTGTGGGGTTCTAAATATTTTGAAAATCTGTTCAAGCCAAAAGGTTTTCTATTGAAAGTCAAAGCACAGTTGCACTATTTTAAAGAAAGCTTATTAATAGTCAACAGAGCTCACTGCTTGGTAAGAACTATTTGCCATCTTCCACTAGTCAGACTAACAATTTTGCTATATAAATAGATGCAGTAAACGTGATTGAACAAAACTTCAGCCTGATTGTGTGTGAAGGTGGTCTGAGAGCTAGGGACCTGAAGGCACTGGTTACCTGTTTCCTGGGATGCAGCTTTGGAGCTGGAACACCTCTGCTTCTCACCATGACTTGCCTCAGCCAAGTGTAAGGCATCAGCAGAAGGAAGGAAAATGCTTTTACTGAAATCTCATTCTGGCAACTCTCAGAATTCAGGAACTGTCTGCCCTGGGAACGGTATCTTTGATTCCTCAACCTCTTGGTTTGCAGGTATAAATCTGAGGCTCTCAAAACTTTTAGGCATTAATTCATCTGTAGATGCCAACATTTTAAAGAATCTGATTCTTTTTCACTCCTATAATGCTATCAGGAAGAGAAACATCAACTGACTCTGGAACTCAGTGAAGATCCTCAGGGCTGCTGCCTTCATGTTGTGCAAAATTTCTCTAAACAGGATGTTCCAGGTGTTTTGAAACAATATTGTAGAAGTGTGGATGTTTTCCCTTCAACAGATTGTATAAACCCATCCTATTAACCAGTTTCTATGGTTCCACAAACTGTTAGTGGATGTTGAGTGGAAAGCACTTTTAAAATTGTGAGTGTAACGATCCAGTTGTAGTTCCTGACTGATAGTGGTGCCAGGAAAGGAATTGTGTCTGGCCTGTCACCAAGGGTATGACTGGGGGGACCAGGGGCATGTAGGGCTTAGGCAACTTAGTAGCTGCAGAGGAGGATGACACAGCTATACAGTGACCAAGTGTGAGTGCAGATGTATGATATCCCTTGACTTTCATGGGATAAACATCAGAAAGTACAACTGGAGGAGCAATTGTGAGCTCAGAGAGCTGTCAAAACCATTTATTCTGCAAACTTTGCATAGAAAGCAATGAGGAGAAACTCAGAACTCTTCTGGTGTGAAGAGCTGGGCTAAAAAACCTAAATTGTAGACAGGCCTTTTTTTTAGTTTATGCTCTAGTTTCTTAGGATGGTGAAGCTACTGTAACACAAGTGAACAGGAAGTTATTAAAAACCCAACAAAATTTATTCACCAAAGAGCAATATTTGGATTATCATTACCCTGAATGACAATATTCTCTACTTAATCCATAAGGATACTGTGTCAGGGGAGGTTTAGGTCAGATATCAAGAAAAAGTTTTTCACCCAGTGGGTGGTTGAGCCCTGGAACAGGCTCCCCAGGGAAGTGGTGACAGCACCAAGCCTGACAGAGTTCCAGAAGTGTTTGGACAATATTCTCAGGCACATGGTGTGACTCTTGGGATGTCCTGCGCAGGAACAAGAATTGTACTTCGATGATCCTGATGGGTGCCTTCCAACACAGGATATTCTATGTTTCTATGACTTAAATGGCACATACACTTAACAGCAAGTACTTTCAGTCTGTCTGCAAGCAAAGATGAGTAATCAATATTGCAGATCTGGCACGTTCATAACACTGTATGTTTCATCGAACACACACAACACACATGCACTCAGTGTTACATTAACGAAGTTGATATTTAGTCAAAGCTTGTTTATGCCTTATCATATTCATCCTGAGGCAGCTCATTGAATTATCCTACACTATAAATATTAACCTATTGTTTCTCTAATATCATCCTTTGAAATAACAATAACAAAGTTCTAGTCTTGTTATGAATGTTAATTTGCAACTGACGTTTTTGAGGAGTCAGTTTACTGTCTGAAATGTTTTTCTTACAGTTGGCTTTATTGCTTTTGCTGCACTGAAACTCCTACAAGTTGATGTTTGGATATATTCAAATGAGACAAATAGCAGTTCAAACAGAACAACATCAGTTTGGCATTTCTTCTGGAAAAATTAGGTATTTTGATTTGGAGATAATGACAATTAAACTTACATACTTAATATGTGATGGTTACGGCAACAAATTTGGATCAGCTCTAAAAATGAGAAAGGTATTATTTTTCTCCTCCCCTTCCAGAGAGGAATGGGCATCAGGGAACATTTATTTCCTTCCAATAATGTACATAACTCTGATGGTAATGGAAAGGAGGCACTACCATAGTGATACGTGTGTTTTTGGGAAAAGATGGTTTTGCAGTGACCTTGCTGTGAACTGTGCTCAAAAACTACTCTCATTTCAGCTGGCAATTATGTACAACCTTCATCATATTCCTGTTAAAATTTTGGTTGTGGTTTTGAATATATGAATAATCTTTTCACTCTAACAGTGAAATGGAGTGTTTTGAAATGTTCTAATCTCAGGAAGAAAAGATGTGCCTCAGGTTGCTGGAACCAAATTCATTCAGCTTTTAATTTTAGATAGCTTCTGAGTTCAGTTGTGAAGTGGGGCAGACATCACCAAACTGATTTTAAGTGACTTCAGATGCAGCAGGAATAGGCCATGAGCTGGGCTTATAGTATTACAGGAGTTTTAATTTGACACGTTCATTATAGCTCAGCTTTAGCAGTTTATTAATGCAGTGAAATAGTTTTCTAGTTGTGCCCACTTCTAGTATTTCCCTCCCTTAAATTAATAATGAAAATATGTTTGAATATAGATATTATCTGAAGAGGGATAAATCTCATTGATGAAATGTGTGCATATCCACTATCCAGAAGCTGGCTGGACAAAGAACCATAAAATAATAAGATCCTACTCTTTTAGAGGAGATTGTTTAAAGCTTTCCTTCTAAAGAGGGGGGTTTTTGTTCTGGCTTGGGGTTTTTTCCAGATTTATTCAGCGTTGTTTCACTGCTGCCCAGTGCTATTTTCTTTGTAGTTTTTGCTAAAATACGTATTTCCAGCAATAAAGTGTCAAGGTCATAGAGTGACATGGGCAGAGAAGGAAAAGAAGAGGGAGAGGAGGTGCTGAGGGAAATAAACGAGAAATTCCAAAGCAGTGTGTCCCATCTCCCTTTTCTTGATAAGTCCTAGGCTGTGCCAAACATCTGGTGCATAAACATGACCCAAGGTGGATGTGCAGGCTGTTTTTCAGGGCCATTCCCACCTGTCACAGGGGAATGTATTTCCCAGGGATTAAGCATTTTTTTGTTTCATCATCCCTGTTCCAGCCCTCGGTGGAGAGGTGGGGGAGAGCTTTGCGTTTTGTTGTTAACTAGGGAGTTACCTTCACCTCTTGCATCTGCCTCCAGCTCCAAGATATTTAACCAACAGAAATGTGCACTGGGTTCACACAGTTCAAATAAACAAGTTTCAGCTCATGCATGTTGTGTTAGTCAGCTGTCTTGAGGGAAGTTATTTACAGCTAGTTCTGCCTACCTTTTGACCTCACTAGCTTTCTGCCCCCCCCTTTCCCAAATTCTTGATTGATTTCCAAGGTATGACTAATGCATTACTCTGAATGCTTTGGGCTTCACACCCCAGCTCTTTTACTTCGGTGATTTGTTTTGTCATAATCCTGTTTACTAATGTTTCAGTCAACAAGACTTGTTTGCTCCCTGAGGGGAACACAGGAGTAACAACGCCTAAAATTATTCCTAATCAATTTCCAGCTACTACATGATGAGAAAGATGAGAGATTTATTGTCATTAATATAATCTTGTGGGACATCAGATGGTTTAGTAATGGGCATCAAGATAAGTGCTCAGGTACTTAACAGAGAAGGAGATTAAAGAATGGTGATATTTACATTTAAAATGGAAGACCGTAACCTTCTGCCAGTGAGTGTAAATCAGTTGAGAGAACAGTTGCAGGCATTTTCTGTTGTGTCATTTACACTTGTCTAGGCTATCATTTATCCAGAGATTTACCAGTGTTACAGCTTCATTTGAAGTTTTATAGTGTAGGAAAAATAAAGTTACCTAATAGGTTCTAGCCCTGGTTTAAATACCATTGATTTCTATCTGATAAGCCGGTGGCAGGCAGTGCATGAAAGCCGCCCCAAGGAGACACAGTAGAGAAGCTGCAAACACTGGAAAATGACCATTTGTATGTCTCCATCCATGTTGAACAGAAAGGGGAGGTTGAGGTCTGGCAGGGATTAGTAGCTGGCAGGAGGTCTCTGGGGAAGTGCAAAGGAGCCCTGGAACTCTCTTTAATCCTTGGAGAGGTTCCTGTGGGTATGGGGTGATGGGTATGACTATGAGTGTGATTTGAGCAGGAATTCAGGGTCAGGAACTGGAAGGGTCACTGGGACTTCATGTTCTTCTATGCCTACTCTCTTCTATTTGGCTGAAGTGAGAATCTTCATCCAGTGTGTGACTATTTATATTCTTTCTGGCCCGCGTCACCCCAAAAGACATTGAGATCCTGCTGAGCTGTTCACAGAGACACAGTCATTAGCAGGATTGCATGGAGGTCCACAATGTCATGATCAAGATGTTGCACTCACAATATGTGGGAAAGTTAATTAATTTCAACACAAGAGAATAAGGTGTTGAAGTCACCTATTCATCTGAAAAAGCAAGTGGATCTGATAGATTAAGAGGACTTTTGTGTAGTTTCTCTTTAATATCACAATATAGGGAGATTTAGTATTCCAGGGAGGATCCTACAGACATGGGAGAGAAAGTGACAGTCTGGAACCGCAGTAGGAAGATGGAATAAGACTCACACTCTCTGGAGCAACCAGGCTGATGATAACAATACGGGCATTAATCTGGGAAGGGTCCTAAGCCTTTGCTGGAATTCCAGACACATAAATTGGTTTTGTGTAAGAACTGTCCTCACACAGTTTTCTAAATTCTAACCTGTTTTAAAGACCATGGTAATCCAGCTAATTAAGAAAAGGCACACTTCTTCTCTTGTTGAGATTCAAAAATCAAAAAAGCACTTATACTGAGAGTGTTTACCATTCCACCTACTGCAGCTGCTGCTTTACCATTTCTCATTCCAACATATGAGCAGGTGAATTACTTTCATTCTTTACATTGCAATTGACAAGAACTCATCAGCTAAACTTTTTGGTTCTTGCTTTGCAGATATCATAGAGCTGAAAAGTAAACACTGATAAAATCAAGTGATGCTTCAGCTGCTTTCTCCAAAACATACTGGAAGCCAGTGTTCACAAAACAGGAACTATAATGAAGTTTCAGCCACATCTAACTGAGTTTGAACCTTAGATGCTGATGGCAGTGTTATGCCACTTTTTGGGAAAAAAGGTACCTTGCTTGATATTAATTAGGTGAACTCTATATTTGAAAGTCATGCCCCAGATATTTTAAAGCCTGTCTGATGCTTTTGATACTCCTGTGATTTAGACTGATACGAAAGTAATTGTTTTTGTAGCATTTTCCTTGTCAGCGGAAATAATTTTTCTGCATCTTCATGTATTTCAACTGTCATTTAAAATCTAATCTGTTAAAAATACTTATTCCATTAAACTGCACATGTCTAACAGCAAAGGAAGTACATATCCTGCTATGTAACGTCCTAAAACCACACTAATGCATGCTGCTTCAGGCTTGTATGGTACTTGATAAAGAAGAAATTGTTCAGGGACTTTTTTCTCTTCTATTCCCAAGCATTTATTTAAGACGAACAAACAAACAAACAAACAAACCCAATCAAACAAAGAAAACCAAAACAAAACATGAACAAAAAACCCCCAAAAACCAAACCTAAAACCAAACTCAAAATAAAATGAAACCAAACTCACAAAGAATCCCCAAAGCAAACCTCCCTCCCCAAACAAAAACCTGAACAAAAGGAGAGTTAATCAGTCACAGTGACAAGGATAAGATGTACCCAAGCTGGACTCAACCTGCTCATCAGTTAAAGTCCTTATCCAGCATATTCTTACTCCAATTATCACATATTTGTTAATGGAAAGATGAAGCTTGCCTCCTGCAAACAGTTCCCAGATTCCACCAACACCGAGTATGGACAAGTGGGAATTGAAAAGTGAGTACTTTTTGCTGAACACTTGAGGCAGTATTCACCAGCACGTGTGTGAGGTGGAGGTGAACCCAGATAGACAGGGACTTCCCTGCTGGACTTCCACTCTCCCTTCAGTATTTTCTAACTTCAGCCAAGCTGTGTGAGCAGCTCAGAAAAAAAAAGGGTTATAAATGATGTGATGAAATGTCGCGGTGCCTGTTC
>VXBT01000776.1:48805-76885 GCA_013400235.1 Oriolus oriolus | reverse complement strand
ACCAAAACCACCCCCCGCCCCAGACAAAACCACCTCCACTTCACAGTAAAAGGGAGATCAAATTAAGGAAAGAAAAGTTGCCTTTGTTTCCTTCTCATCTGCTCACAGGGAGGGCAATCCATTAATAAAGATAAAACTACATTTGTAATATAGTTTGTCTTAAAGGAAGAGAATGAACCCAGCAATATTTACACAAGCTGCAGTGCACTACTGCTCATGTCAGCACATTCAGTAACGCCTTGTAGAGATAAGAAAGACATGTCAGAATAATTTCCAGCAAAAGATCCGCAGTTTTCTAAAAGCTTCCTTCTTTGCAACTGAATTTTTTTTGCCTTTTTGAACACCACAAGAAGAGGTATAGAAGTAAGACACTGTGGTAAGATTACATATTAAGAAAAAAAATCCAAATTCCTAGAGTTAAACAACATAAGAAGTGTAGAAGATTACAAAAGAAAATTTTCCAGCAAAACTAAGGAAGCTGACTACTGTAAAAGAATCATAGAATCACTTGAGGAATAAAACCACCAAACACAAAAAAAAATCCTCCAACCTATAAAAACCAACAACCAAGCTTCTTTTGAACACAGTCAAGCAAAACTCAAGCTGATTTGATCTAGCAGCATAGCCAGGACCTGTAAACACTTTAATTATTCAGAATATCCATGGGCAAATCTCTTCCTCATATGTAAGTGTAGAATTAGGCATGATATTATCTTCCAGGACAATTCACTTCTTTACTCTCTCAATATATTTAGTTACAATCTACAGGACCTTTGTGGTTATGTGGTAGACCCCAGTGAGAATGGCTAGATGGCAGGTATTAAAAGTGCTCTACATTGTCAGAAATCTCTTATTTAGGTTTAAAGAAATCAGACTAATAGCTAAGTAATATACTCTTGTCATAAATGGAAAAAACAAGGAAAAATTTTACAGGACTTACTAACAGATAAAGCTTAAATGGTCTGACTGCCAACTATACTCTCCAAATTCACACCCTCAGAAAAAAAAACAGTACCTGTTCAGCAAACATATGATCATCTTCACTAATGGCTTATTACATGCCCAAATACTCTAACTAAAAAAAAAGAAAAAAAAAAAAAGAAAAAACCCAACACAGCAAAAACCCCTAGAAGGTTCTTCCTTGTGATTCCAGTCATATTCTTGGTTTTCATATATAAGAATATACTGGAATATATTATAATATATATATATACATATATAAAATATACACAATATATATAATATACTGGAATAAGAATGTGAAAAGAAAGATCTAGAGCTGAGTATTCACACAATTCACCTGAATTAGGTGGAGGAGAGGTGAAAGTCACCACTGAAAAGTCCGCTTTTACAAAAAAATAAATTTTAAAAAGCTACCATGGGCATTTTGTTTAAATTTATGCTATCAAAGTAAACTTCTGTTTATTTTAAATTGCTTTCTCCACTAAATTACTTTTTCACAGGCATTTGGAAGACTGTGCTTCATGCAGGTAGCATCTCTAACATGGAAAAAATTATTCCTAAGGACATATTTCCCTCAAGGAGAATAAAACCCAGTAATTTATTTCTACAGAACTTTTCTGTAATAATGCTCACTAGAAATTCAAGCACACAAAGAGTTAGGTGGGAATCACCTGGATATAAAGTGGTAATTCAGAAATCTATTTTAAAAACAGGTTTAAAACTGTGTGAAGTAAGCAGTGTTTGGTTTTGGTTTCTTTTTGTTCTTCCTCTAACTTTAACCTTAAGGATCATGAATTGAGAAAAGCTCAAGTTTGAACCTCATCTGAAATACGAAAAAAAAACCTAAGGGAATGATGGGAGCATACGTTTGAGTTATACTCCAGAAGTGTAACCTGTCTTTTTCCCTTCCACTGAGGGCACATTCTTAAGCAAATTGTCAGCGATGGACAACTTTGGGAGTCTTAAGGGGGCTGCAACCAGCTGATGAGGCCCCACAGAGTTCTTAAAAAATTGTCACAAAGGAGCCACGAACGATGGTAATGCTGTAGTAAAGAATACTACCACGCTGGGGTGCAGGACTGACAAGTATTTTGTCTAGGAAGCGTTTCTGAGGCGCTTACCTCCTTTGAAGTCTCTTGGCGTCAGGATGAATGCTAGCTGTCCTGGGGCTGCCATCCCTTTGAGGGGAGGGAGATACAGATGAGCCCAAAGGTTCTCTTCTAAACACAAGTCCTTACTGCAAGCTGGCCAAAAGGTCCCTGCAATCAAAGAAATCATTGTGGTTTTGCATGTGGCGCATTTATGTCCTTTAATCAAGGTTTGTCAGCCATCTAACATGTTCAACCACAAAGGAAAAAATCAAGGCATCTGCTGGGTAGCCAATGCAGAACAGAAACTAAGTAAAGAGAAGAACTGTTCATTCCAGTTTGGACTCTATAAAGTCCATGAAAAACACATGTAACATGACACTTCAGACTAAGCAGAACCACCTCAGTACACAGTATTTTATGCATTTATACATGTATCAAAAAGCTGTTTGCCTTTGGAATCATTCTCCAATGCTCTGAAACTCCTGCCTTCTTCAGGTCTCGAGAAAAAATGTCACATTTTAATTCCTGGACATACATACTAGTCAATTCTACTATCTAATGCAGCAGACACTCTTCAACAATTACCTCTTGCAATCACCACATCAGTATACAATTAATCTTTAAATGCATCCTTTTTGCCATAAGCTAGTTGTAACAGAGCTTGCAGAGCCACTTGCTTGGAAAAAAACCCACAACAATGAATGTTCTGTCACAGTGCTGAAAAAAGATTCCTTCTGCAGAGCATTTAGCAGACTTTTGTGTTTGCATTCCAACATGCTAAAGCCACGAGTTCCATGTTTTCCATAGTGTGAGTCACCTCTAACAGTGTCCATATTCACAGCCTCCTTGGCACATTTCCTGGGCACATGCCCTTCCACCATAGAAATGATTCTTTATAGCCCAGCTGTCACAAGCCTAGGCATGTCATATTAAGCACATGATTTCCCAGAGCTACAAACTAGTGGGCGATCTGGATTTATAACTTCTACCAAAGTATATTACAGTAGAAACATATAGACATATATTTCTTGAATTGGCTCCTCCTAGCTAGCAAATGCAAGAAACTTGCACAACAACAGAAGAACAACACACATTTCACTTGGTAAAGGAACGGGCAACCACTGCTTTGGAACACTAAGTATACACGAACCCATACTCTTCCTCTTCCCACCTGCCTACAGCCACTTTCCCTTTCCTCGCTTTTTAACACAGTGGTGGAAGAGTGAAAAATCCTGTCCCTTAGAGCCACTGTCCTTTTAACTGTTACATTTTTTATTCTTAGTGGGGCTGACAAGAATCATCCTTGCCTTCCCTGTCTGCCAGGCAAATAACTACTTCATAACCATATCTACCAAGCTATTGCTTTATGGGGGAAAAAACCTAACTGCTAACTCGGGTAGATCTTTTCCCAGGAAGTCCACTTATAGAGACACAGAAAGATTAATGAGCGACTTATGTGGTCCTATGACAATCCCAACAGACCATCTACTCACCTCTTATGAACAGTCACCAAGAAGGCAAGAAATACAAAAACGTAACCCTTAATCAAAGCTCCAAGTGGAACTGAATTTTACTGAGTGATACTGGTTATTGATGAACACCACAAGGTCCCAAAACGGAAAACTGGACGCAAAAGCAGATCAAGAAATCGGAACCAAAAGTAAATCAGCATTAGTTCACAGAACTCTTTATCTCAGATAAATTGCATTACATCTAAAGCAGGACTAACAAAAGAACCTTGCAGCCAATGAATACTGAGATTAGCAATTCACCTCCCACCAAAATGTCACCCTACACCTGTCTATCTTAAACCTTCTCCACTGGAGTATTTCACATCGATAGGAAACAGTTTATAATTACTCCCTTCTCTATACCAGAAACAAACTTCCAACAGCAAATATGAGGCACACAAACCCCTTTTCCATTGTCCAAAAATACAATTGCTCTAATGCTTACATCTGTTCCTGTTTATCCATTACATCAAATTAAATTAAAAATTAGAGTTACAAATCAGATTTACCTCATAGCTCAGATATCAGTTCATTCATTGTTTTAATCCCTTTTTTACCACTTACCACAATTTTCAACATCTTTTGCACCCCTACTCCGCAGCCTATCAAGCTATAAACCTCTTTTCCTACCCCTTTTGCATTCACATGCTATTAAATTCCACTACTCCCTTTACAGAACACATATGGGCCAATCCTTCTTCAAAACTCTTACTATTAATGGAGTTGTACACATGTATCAACCCTACAATAGCTCAGGATGTTCAAGTCAGATTTCTGTCAAGCTCATCATTCAGTCCCTGAAAAACATATAATTTTTCTGGAATCCCCTTATTATTTCACATTTTTTGTCTACAGATTTTACCCTGACTCTAATTACTGGTAAAAACACCTTCTATTCACATAAATAATTTCCATTCAGCTTTCCTCTTCTAAGTTTTTGTTTTGTTCTTACAATTTGCTGTTTCAAGGAACTGTTGAAGGAAGCAGAAAGAGAGAAAGCTCAGTACCTCCAAATGATCATTTTTATCCCAACAGTTACGCAACGGCTTAGAATTTAATAGTATAATGAAAGAACCTTAAGAATTTGTTTGAAAACACTGGCTACTGAATACAAGAACTGCAATGTTTTAGAACTAATACAGTCCTTAAACCTATTCACTGAGAAACTTCCCATTAGAAGTTCAGTATTTGTGAATCTAACCAACTTTTTCCAAATAACAGTTTCTGGAAGTTCAACAGTCAACCATTTAAAAATGATTACCAACACACTCTGCAACATGCCATAATGTTCCCTTAAGTGTAAAGAATGTGACTTCTGCTTTTATACATCTATGTGCATACAGACCACATGGACACTTATTCTAAGTAATTTGACCCAAAAAAACTGTATAAATGCCAAAGTATACTTAAGTAAAAGAAAGTTAACTGAGCAATACAGACTACCTAACATTTACATTAAAGATGCAACAAAAATATGATAACTGTGTAAGAGCACCAGATTACGATGGAGGTAGGTAAAGAAGTTTTCAACCAAAATGTTTTAGAGGTTCATAAGAACATCAGATTAATAGACTGGCAGCCACCTGATGGCAGGAGTAATCATATTCTAGACGAGAAGCTTTGCGCCAGGAAGTCTATCTGAGCAAAAAATGGGGAACCAGCCCACAAAACTAATGCACCTAAGCCTGGGCATAAATATATACACACAGTCTTTTTTCAGCTCTACTGCTGGCTGATGGAAGAAGCTTCATAAACAATGTATTGGCAGTGGGCTTGCATAAAACTTTAGACTAATCTGAACCATCAGTGTACAATGCTCTAATCCTTAAGACAAAAGATTCAAAAATATAAACAAAAAAGAGGCGATTAGTCCCCTGCCTACTCAGCGAGCTGAAACACTTGACTGAAAGTTCCAATGGCCCCTGTGGCCACTTGCAAGGCAGACTTGGACCTCCCCTTTGCAGCAACAGCAGCAAAAAGTTTGCACCTCAATGACATATTAACACTCTCTTTTAATTATTTCAGACACCTGCAGCAACAACTGTAGCAGTTAACACACAAGTTACACGACATTTGACACAAGGTTACATATGGTTAGAAAGCAATGCTAACCATCCTGATCTGTATGGCCAAAATAATACAGGGCTTCATGTTACAGCTAATCTAGAAGCAAGACATTACCAAAAAAGCTGTGGTCCTCTTCTCTCCCCCCACCTCCCAGTTTTTAGGCCACTCAAGTCTACCATTTTTTTATTTATGTATTTTTTGCACCTGACCTAGCAGTTCTGCAGACACAGGTCAGAACTGGCTGATTGGTTAGTGTTCAGGGTTTGCTCTTTTCAAGAGCTAGGTTGTTTTTCAAAGGGACGGGAGAAGACATTGAGGAAACTGGTTTCCCAGGTGAACCAAGTCATGATGCAGCCAACAGATCCAACACAGGTAAAATGGCAGGAACACGTAAGCAGGATGGGGAACAAGATACTGCTGCTGCCTATTTTTCATACCTGTTATGTCTGCCTAAAAGCAGGTACTGAGATGTGAAATTACACACATACCATACAGAGGTCAGCAATCACAGCAGTACAGAGGCAGCTTTTAAGGCCATCACAAGGACAATACACACATATTATTTCAAATAAATGATATTTTACATTAAGCTTTCTAAATTTTTATTTAAAACAAAATCAGAATAACATCATACAGTTAAGGACTTACACAAAATGCAAAATACAGTTAGTACAGGCTCTCAGTTTTCTTTGAGATATACTAGGTGATGCTTCCCAACCTTGATGTACTTGTACAGTAAGAATTACTCAGCCATAAAAGGCTAAAAGTGAAGAACTGATTACACTGATGAACAGGAAAATTCTTGAAGTCACCACTGTTTACTAGGTATATTTTTCAACAGATGTGAAAAAAATAGGGCAATATGATGCAGATTCCAGAAAGTGATAATAATGCCTTCGACGGCTAAAGGAAAACACTGGAATAACAAGTTTCTAAAACCACAATTTGAAACAGTACCTTTGAATAAAGACAATGCAAACAAGGGACTTTTTTCTCATTAAGAGCATAGCAAATGACTACAGGGAAAGACAGAAGCAGTAAAGACTATGGGCAACAAAGGTTCAGAATTCAAGTTAACATCTCTGAAATAAGAAGGGACCAAACTATTTTAAATATGAAAACAGGACTCCGCAGCGAAACAACATGACTCTAGAAACAGAGTTTATGGGCTCTTCGGCATCTTTTTGCCTTTGTCTTATTTATGGCTACTAGGAGTCTGTCAGTGGAAGCTTTCTACTCATTCTCTCAATCAATAGACTGACAAGATCTGAGAGCCTATCAGAACCATTACAGAAACCTTCTTGCTACCACCTTCTGAGCTGTCCAGCCACATGTCACTTCCACATTTACTACAGACAAATGAAGGCAACACAACCTCTCTGCAGGCTAGAGCTGCCTAATGAGAACAGAAGTTACTGGGGCTTCAGAAGAAAAGTAAGCATACCAGAACACGGGCTGGCTCACAGGCAAGTGGGCCTCATTTCGTTCTCAACATTGCCACAATAACAGAATTTGCAACCCCAGCCTTCCTCTCATTTCAGCTGCAGGAATTCCTACAGGTGAAGACAATCCCTTCTAGCTTTGGTCAAGAGAATGAAGAAGGCACTCCATCACCTCAACCCCTCACAACATGCCATGATGACAACATGGCTGCAGTTGCAGCAGGAAAAATGAAAGATAGTTACAGTTTTGTTCATTTAATCCTGCCTAAATGTGTCCAGAGAAGGACAGCGGAGCTAAGGAAGGGGTCTGGAGCACAAGTTTCATGAGGATCGTCTGGGGAAGCCAAGAGTGTTTAGCCTGGAGAAAAGGAGGCTCAAGGGAGACGTTCTTGCTCTCTACAACCACCTGAAAGGAGGCTGCAGTGAGGTGGAGGTTGGTCTCTTCTCCCAGCTAACAAGTGACAAGATGAGAGGAAATGGCCTCGAGTTGCGCCGGGCATGACAAGAGATTAGATACTAGGAAAAGTTTCTTCACAGAAAGGATTGTAAAGGATTGGAACAGAGTACCCAGAGTACCCAGGAAAGCAGTAGTCACCACCCCTGAAAGTGTTCAAAAAATGTGAAGATTGGTTTAATGGTGAACATGGCGGTTGTGGTGCTAAGTTGATGGCTGGGCCTCATCTTGAAAGGTCTTCTCCAACTTTAACAATTTTATGACTCTATGGTTCTAACACCCATCCAAAGTTCAGGGACTGTAGTTTGCAAGGGCACTAGCTGCTGCTGTGGGGCTGGGCACAAAGCACAACGATGGATCATCAAGAAACTACTCACATGTTTCACTTCTCTCTGTGCTAAGTTGGCAGCCCCTGTTGAAGTAGATTCTACAGTGCTAAAGTTAAGCAGGAAAAATCTCAGTTCCACTCTCCCAACCCGATAAGCATGATGAAACCTGCCAAAGGCTGCCTGCTACATCAAATGATGACAGAATGCACCAAGTCCATTAACTTCTGGCTGACCCACAGCATACATTTAAGGTCACATCAGTTTAGAGATGCTCATAAATGCTAAAGTAAACCAGTTAAACCTGTAAAGCAAAAGAACATCAACTTTAAACTTATTGAAGTCCCACATAAACACCCACAGTCAAAGTTACAGTAGCTAAAATATTCAATACATTGAAGTTCATGAGTCTCCTAAAGCATTCAAGCTCAAGCTTCTTTAAATTCAGCAAATACTGATCTAAAAAACCCCCAAAACCTGCTACTGGCATAAAACCCACCTCATATAAACTGTTCCAGTATTTAAGCTGTCTTCCCTTTAAAACAGCACATGAGATTATCAGATGAAATTTGCTTATCTTGACCATTCAGCAAATACATCTTGTCATATTTCGGCATAACTGATTAGAAAGCACTAAACTACCAGCACTTACACACAGAAAGGCTTTGCTATACACGCACTAAGTCACTTCCAACCTTCTCTTGAAAAAAACAAAGCCTAGCCTGAACTTCAGTCATCCCCCGGAATTCAGGCTTTCCAAACCTTAGACAGCTCCTGAGAAGCTCTTTACTGACTGCATTGCAGTTTCCCAGCCCACTGTGAACTGGCCATGTTATTCCAAGAAGAGTATCACTGATCCTGTGTATACCAAAGCCCAAACCAATACAAGACTTGCTTTGGCTCGGCCACAGCACTGCTTACCAACCTCACATTCATCTGATTACCAAAAATAAAACCACACATTAATTTCAGAATCACCATTTTTCATAAATAAGTTTTTTTCTTGCTGGAGTTCATTTGCCAGAACTCATTTTACTACAGAGTTCAGTTAATTAAACTTCATAAAATCACTTTTTTTTTAATTAGGGTAGACTCTGTCACTCATAAAAGTTAACCAGAAGCTATTTTCTGTTTTCTTGCTGTCTATAGAAACATCACCTTGACTTTCAGCAGTAGGTATATTATATCCTAGACATGAAATAAAAACCCATACGAGTTTTATGTAACAAAGGCTAAAGTTAAAATTATTGGCAGCTATCCTTTATGAACCTTCCATCACTGCTTCCTACAATACTTTTTAAAAGAATTCCTAAAATACATTTATAAAATGGGAAGCTGTCTGTGTGAAATAAAGGGGTAAATATACTACAAGTCTTAGTCTTCTTGGGTCAATAAATTTAAACAGTTCAAAAGAGGGTATTCTCTGAAGCTCCAAAGCGTGCTAGAAAAATATATTTGAAGGATGAAGAAACACAAGCTTAGAGACAGTAATATTTTTAAAAATACAGTAATATTTTTAAAATACATACTACAAGACTAGTTCAATACTAGTTTGATATCACTTGCACATAGTTATAATGGATGATGAAACTACTTATAAATTATTTGCTTTGCCATTACATACATATGTACAGAAGTCTAAGACAAGGAAATGAAAGAATTTTTAACATATACATACATATAAACACATCAACCTCAGCTTTTCACCATATACATTTATTAACCTAAGCTTTGAGTGTAATGTACATACACATATATACAAAAAAGTCAAGGGTCTTTAATCTTCAATGTTTTAAATATAAACACAAATTAATTTGCTCATATATTTCTAAATAAGACAAGATCAAGAAATACAAAAACATCATTAAGCTATAATAAAGCAGTACTTAAAGTTATTAACAAAACTGAAGAAACATTATCAGAGAGGCATCTTAATCTTAAAAATAAAACCAATTTCAAACAACAAGGACAGGAGAAAACCACAAAACCAAATCTAACTAAGCTCTTGAAAAATTGGTAAAGCAGAATAAGATGCAAAAAGCAGAGTTGACAAGCTTCTAGACTGAAAAACTTTTAGAGTAAGTAGCATAGCAATAATTCCTAAGAGTAACAGCACAGCAAAATTCAAAAGAGATAACAAATTTCAGCCAAATTTATAAGAAATTTTTTAAAAATTAACAAAAACAAAAGAATCCCTAATCCATTACAAGGAAGAATGTGCATGCTGTTAACCTAAAGCCTAAAGAAGTAAATAGACCCAGAAAAGTTTCATGAATTAATTCTATAAGGATCGAAAAAGAACTACAATTCTTCTATCCTTGGAGCATTTAATCAGATCATAGAGGAACAGATGAACCTTTCATTTGGAAGACAGCAAGGAACACTGATACATGTTTTTAACACACCATGGCAGATAAGGAATGGCAATCCCTGTAGATAAATGCACTCATGTAAACCATGACACTGCAGTCTGCTTTAAGAGCAACACTGCAGTTACTTACTATATCCTACAGTAGACAGAAGACCTTTTTTCCCAATAGAATGGGAACATTAAGATATTGTATTTAAAAATACAAAGCCTTTAGAAAAGGGCACTTCTGTTTTATATAAATACATCTTGATTTCTGACAAAAAGATGTACCACAAATAAATTTATATTCAGAATGACAACCTAAACTGATACCACTTCACTATTGCTTTTGCTCTATTTGCATGAACTCTGACCACAGCAACTGCACACAAACCTCCAACAACAGACACACAGAACAAAGTCTAGAGGGAATGCAAGACTTGCTTTACGGGAGCAATAAGCTGCTTCTTATTTAAGACTCACTGTGCTAAAGCAGTAATATTTCATATTAACAGATATGGCTTAGTCTCTGGATATGAAAGAAGAATTTGCTATAAAGAAAACACACTTCCAAAATATTCAATTAGGATATACAGAGAACTGTAGAGTAAGAATTTAACAAGGCTTTTGGGTATATCACGCTATTCTAGATAGAACCTAGAAATTAAACAGTGTTTTTAAAAAGTAAATTACTAGAACGAAGTAACTTTCATTAACTCATTAAATTGTAATATTATTTCAAGCTGTCTTACCATGTATATCATGCAGTAGGCACAAAGAGCTTGACAAGCTCTCCTCACATCATCTCAAGACAGCAAGAGGCCTCAGACAAGCACAGTGGTATTATATAAGCCTTGTAAAATTTCAAGCAACACGTTCCTGAACACACTAGCATGTAAAATCACATAGCTTAATGGAAGAAGGTGTGGAACAACACAGAATGAAGAACAATATAAAGATTTCTCAAAGTCAGATAATCCAGTTTAACAAAAAATAAACAAATATTTAAAAATTCCAAGCCCGAAACATTCTGCCTACCAGAGAAAGGATAGCAATTCCAAAAACAACTTCAATCTGTCTGCCAAAAATAATTAACAGAAAATCAAATTAAGAGTTCCCTAGAAACAGTACCTCTTTCTATCCCACACCCCCCCGACGCATGGTCAACATGCATAAGGCTGCACAGACCACAGGATAATAAATGGTGAAATGGCTGGCAATATAAACTGACATCCTATTGTTTTCCTACTTGCTTACTTCAAAGAAGTTTGTTCTTTGAGAAGACATTATTATCTTGCCCATAATTAGTGCTAAACTGTCCAATCACAGAAGAAATAATGTCTCCTAATCACTCAACACATGGAAAATTAATGTGTTGAACATACTCAGTGATGGATTATTATGCTGTTAGAAGCAGAGTTAAGATGGTCAGACCCTTAGAACTACATACGGCAGTCGTGGCTTCCAAATACAACAGAGACTTGCAGCAAATAAACTTGGATTTCTAGCCAAGAATATGAACCAACTCATTTAAATATTAATATAGTCCCTTTTGTGTGTGTGTGTGTACGTACGTGATGACACATTATTTCTGTCTGATAACAAGACCTGACTCTTATTTTACAAAGCAAACAGAACAGCAAAATGTTTGCTTTGCAAAGATTCTACCACTTCAGCATCACCTAAAAACCACCACACATCAATTTTTAACAGCATAAAGAAATGAGCTGCTTGTTTTGAAGACCAAAAGTTCTGTACTACCAAGTGTCTTGCAAACAACACACATTCACAAAGAACTGAAGCAATCAGTACACAAGTAGTTGCACATTCTACTAACTGTAGAAAGAGCTGTACTTCACTGCAAAGGTTACTGAGGCATACACAGCCACTATTGGTGCAGTATCTTAGAAAGCTGACACAAGTTGAAAAACTCATAGGTTACTACACTGAACAGAAAAAGGGATGTGGAAGGTATCAGAGGGAACCCTCACAACAATAAGCACAAATATCCCTATTGACGCTTCGACCCATCCAAACTCATTCAGGGTTCAGAGCCCTACAATCTCCTCTCACCTTCCATTAGGAAAAGCAATCACTGCCATAACACCTTCAAAAAACATTGACATTCACTTAGTTCAAATTTCAACACTGGATTTTCTTTTCCAGTCACATTGTTACTATACATTTTTAAAACTAATAAGATGTTTTCCCATCAGACTTCTTCTATTCTATTTCTTATCCTGTAAGAGCTAATACCCCTTGCTGGTTTCTCACGTGGGCACAAATGACATCAAGGGTAACTAGAAACCATCGCATTCAGTTTCAGAGCTCTGGAGACGATGGTCAAGGGTCTGGAGGCCCAGGTAGTCTTCTCCTTGATTACGCCAGTTTGGCTAAATGACAAGAGGAGAAGGAGATGGATTTACAAAGTAAACAACCGGTTGCATCACTGGTGTTGGCAACAAGGTTTTGGTTTGGGACTCTGCTGATTGGAAGAGATGGAACCCACCTCAGGAAACAGGTCACACAAGCCTTTGCCAACAGAATGGCCAACCTGGTAAAGTGAGGTTTGAACTAGGAGAAGTGAGAGAAGAGGAGAGGACTGACATTCCCTTGCACCCCTACTGGGACATAGATATACTCAAAACACCTCTCTGAAGTGCCGGCACAACAATGAAGGCAGTGTGGGGAACAAGCAGCAGGAATGTGAGATCCGTTTGCAGTCAAAAGGCTTTGATCTCATTATGATTACCAGGACATGATGGGACAGCTCACACAACTGGAATGTCACAGGGAAGGGCTACAACTGTTTAGAGCTGACAGACCAGGAAGGCACAGTAGTAGAGTTGCCATACTTCATTTAACTATCAGACCGTGTAATTTCAAAAGCAGTAGTAGAAGCTATGAGGAAAAATTTATCCAGTTCACTGTGCTCAATTAAGTGCCTTCTGATGCTTCTGAGATCAAACCTATACGTAACATCTAAGTCCCATTCTGGTAACAGGTTATCAGGTCTAAAAACCAGTAGCGAAGCCCTTCACCAGTAAGATATCCAAGCAAACTGGTTCCGAGCACAAGGAAGAAAGGAAAAACTGTCTCTCACTTGAGTAATGCATCTCCTGGATCGGGAAAAAGTCCTTTTTTCTTTGGAAACTAACTGGCAATCTCAGAAATACAGAGATAAAGCAGGGTTCCCTTTTCAGAACCTTCATGTCTTTGCTGATAAATAGAATACTTCCACAAAAGCAAAAGCAGACTGGATTAAAGTATTTTATGCCTACTTCTAACTTCAAATCCTGCCAAGGCAACAAACTCTTATCTAGATTCTCATCTCACTGCCATAAAAGAAAGAGCTATTAAGATGGGAACCAAGTCTGCCCAAAGGTATAAAGTAATACCAAAAGCTTCCAGGTATTTCCACTACCTTCAAGACATAATAAACCATTACATCCATCCAATTAAAAACAATAACAAAAAAGGAAAACCAAAACAAAAGAGCAAACTATCTGGCACACTTGAAACTGAATCCTGACAATAATAATATGGCAGTAGGAGGAAAGGGAAACAGATTCATAAGACAGTTAACAGAAACCCCTTCCATCATTAGCTTCACTCATGTCTAATGTGCAAAGAATTTACCTTCCGATTTTAATTTTTAAATCACTCAGATCAAGGCTAGGTTCAGTCTCCTCAGAAGGACAATCTAAGCTTAGAATGATCAGCAATCAAACCCTGATGAAAAAGTTCAAGCTTCACAAAACAGCTGATACTACATTGCTTTTAATGTTTTGACAATTCAAATGCAGACTTAGGTTGAATTTTCTGAATTTAAATAACCTAATATTAAGATAATTTCAACATATTAGAGCTCAACAAACTCTTGTTATTTAAAGGATTTTTTGTACAGAAATAGCAAAATATGTGCAATTTTTCCTATTAAGTTCTGTCATACACTTCACAAAATATAGTAACTCATTCTTTCTTTAGAACTGAAAGGACAAAAACATTTTTCTTCAATTGAGGTCTGACAAACCTCACCAACAAAAACAGGCACAACTGGATAGTCTGGAAAAGAATTACTTATAAAATCAAATTGCCACCATCTGTGAGTGTCTTACCTTTAAATAGGATCCATAATATTTAGTTACATATGGACTGTCACACTGACTCAACACTGTGATTTCTTGTTGGATGTCTTCTATTTCATCTTCTGCTTCTTCTAGGTCAATAATTTTTATAGCAACAACTTTCTGAGTCCGATTGTCAATTCCTTTAAAAACTTCACCAAAAGACCCCTTGCCAATTCTCTCCAGTTTTGTAAACAGTTCTTCTGGATCTGCCTTCAGAGTCTGTTAAAAATAAAGAGAAAAGTCACTCAGTATTTGTAACACTAAAACAAAATGTAGTATTTTTAAAGGCAACAAACACTTCAAATTCCACATATTCCTGTTTATCTAGCTACCTTTTTCTACCTCCGTAATTATCACATTCTTTCTACATCCCTTATATGCACACACTGATAGGTTTATGTTTCGCTGTATATAAAGAACAAATTTAACACTGTCTGTGTGTCAGGGTTTCATCCTATCTGGCAAGAGAAAATGCTGCTATCCCAATTTCTTTTTCTTTGCCAATAGAGAGTATCCAGAATGAAAGATGGTTACACAGATTTGGTTTTTATTAAAAGCAAATAGATCAAATATCTCTACCAATAAAAGTAAACCTTTTGTCTAACCTTTTCTCTTGAAACTGGTTCCCTCCCAGATCCCAGTATCTTCCTCTTTTGTATTTTTCACATCTCTCAACCTCCTAAAGATTTCATTCACCTTATTCAGTGCACAGAGTACAATTTCCTTTTGTCTGATGTGACAAACAATCCTCTTCAATTTTCTCCTACTAAGGATCACCTGCATGAATAGGCATGCTTCCTCCTTCTCTCTGATGCCAAGGTTTTCTCAGTCAGGATTTATTTATCTTTTTCTTCTTCTCTCAGTTGCATAAAGTCATTCAGTCCTAAAAAACATCCTGTTCCCAGCTTTCTTGATTTGAGCAGTCACATAAAAGCCACGAGTACTCACTTAAACACGCAAATGTAACTTAGGTGGATGGTGCCATCACATTTTGGTTTTTCTCTGTCAAATATTTGGCTCACTACTGCTGCTGAGACTTCTCACTTTCAGTGCACAGATGGTAAGTTCCACAGTGTCTTCTACCTTCTTAATATAACAGCATGGAGCCTCACTAGCTAACAAAAAATACATACAACTGTAGGGGGGTTGGACTATATGACCTTTAAAGGTCCCTTTCAATCCCAACTATTCCATGATTAAACTGGAAAAGTCATAAATAGAGGAAATAGTCATGAAATGAAGAAATATAGGATAGGATTACTTAGAATCTTGTCCTTAAGAAACAGAATACTTAAAAGCACTTATTTGTGTTTTTAAAAGGATGACATTTATGTCAGCTAAGTGAAAATACATCGTTGATATAGAAAAAGGCTCATACAAGAAGAATTCAGTAATGCCTAAATAAGCATAAAACCACAATTTATACTTAGCACAACTTTGTAGTAGCATTCTGAAGAGAGGAATGAGAATTTCTAGGTTACCACTGACAAGCACCGAAAAAACATTTTCTTTAACAAATAAATTTAGCTTATAAAGCTCCTCCCACCTATACTTCCATCTACTTCTGCTCTCACATCTGAAAGGTTACATAATTAACCTAAGCTGCAAGAGGAAGATGGCCTGGAACATAGTTTCTCCGGAGGTATCTGAGTTTCACAGCTGAAATAGGTGTTTCGAGGACCAGGTAGCTGGGACTGACTGGACCCAAGGATAAACCCACTCGGTTCTCAGAGCATTTTATCATCATCTGGCACAAACTGGGAGTACAGTACTACTTTTAGTACTTTAAAGTCAGCTATAAAACATCACAGCTTTCAGATAATCATTCCAGGAACACCTCACTGGTGAGATCAGCCCAAAGCAAAAACACTCTATTTACTGCAAGACTTCACCAGCCCCAAGAAGTTCCCCCTGCTTTACACCTTATTGATTTATCCTTTTATCCAAAGTCAGTTTCAGAAACAAACAGAAGGGCATGGGGTTTTATCACCCTTTCACCATTAAAGGAACAGAGCAAAAGATCCAAATCCCTTCCACCAAAAGCAGCTTGTTCCTCCTTTAATTTCAGTGCAATGAGAACAACATACTATTACACACCGATAAATATTACATACGTGATATGCTAATATATCTCCCACTTGGAAACCAGAGCAGGGCACTTCGTGTTTTCTGACAGTCAACCCTTAGCTACAGAGTAACCCTCACCAACACTTCCAGGGACATAATTCCCAAGAGATCACGAAACTACAAACCAAATTGTGCTTACTGGTTCTTCTCATGCCTCACAGAATGCTCTGTTGTCAACATTCAAACCAGTCTTCTCTGAGAACTCTTCATTAATAAAAATAACCTTAACACCTGCATCAGATATTTTCCCTTGCAGAAAACAACTATCCATCTACGCTGTCATACATCCTGTGCTGGAATTTGAGATGATGTGCTGTAGAGAGCACATCCACACAAGCCTTCCATTTCCATTCACCAGCCGCAGGAATCTGAGCATTACATCATTACAAAGGCACCTGGGTAAGCCGCAAACCAATCCCAGTCACAGCTGCCTAAAAAATTCCATGTTTCACCTCCTGAGACTAAAAAGCCAGCACTGCTCAAAGTTGCAGTGCACTGCAGTTGTTCATATGGAGAAAATGGAAGAGCTACCTGCCAGCAGCTCTTCAAGTTCTGCTGGCTATATTGTATACATTTTCCCTTTTCCCCTTAACCATGTATTACTATCATATATTAAAGCCCCTTGTTCCACAATGCCACAGTCTTCAGAGACTTTCAGGAACCTCACAGCTTCTTTTTTACAGTGTCAAGGTCTTGGGATTCTGGTGTTAGGCTGGCAGTTTTATAAGACAACTATAGAAGAGACTTAATAATTACAAAAAAGTGAGGAAGACAACTGTTCCTGGAAAACCCAAGAAGAATGGAACAATTGTTCCTGTTCAATTTTTTATAATAAAAATTTTGCAGACATTTTGAAATGCTACTTGTTCTATAATAACAGGACTTAATGGGATTAAAATCATTATCAATAATAATATTTCAGAAGTTTCTTGTGAAATGACTAATTATCAAACAAGCAAACAAACAAACCATTCCTTACCAGTTCACAACTTTGTGAATTCATTCGTTCTAAAACATAACAGTTGCCATTCCTGAATTTTGTTCTGAGCAACAGGAGGCAGCAGTTGTTTCAGAAAACCCAAACACCACACTCCTGCTCTGCAAGAAGGTCTCAGTTTTCTTCTCAGAACACCAGGTGTTTGAAGTGAGAGCCTTAAGCTACTGGCAACCTGTGTTTTTGCAAAAACTAAGAGTTGGTCTCTTTAATGACCTGCTGTCTTTCAAAAATACAGACATCAGGCCTCCAGAAACATAAATGAACTGCTTGAATCAGAAAGTACGTGAGTGGTCAATTCCCACCCATTTTTCCAAGATCACATCTGGAAAGGATTCTTGCCAAATTTGTTTTTGCTTGGTTTTGTAAATACTTCCAACAGAGACAAAATAAACAAATAGCTTTATAAATATTCTCTCTACACAACTACATAGAGAAAATTACTTCCACGGATACTTTCACTACCGTTTCGCCAACTCTACTCTTTGCAAGCTTTCACTAAGCACAGAGTTTATTTCTACTAATATTAAAATAATGGGAACTGATAAAAGAGCCTTCATGTAATGGAGCACATCAAATATTGCTAGAAACCACAGATTAGAACATCAATATCTACTGCAAATGGGTAAAGCTAATCACCTTGATAAAGAACTAGATCTCTACCACTACAACATTTTTATCAAAGCTTGTCACAGAATACATAGTGCGACAAATCAAAAACAAATTATGGAGCATTCAGACTGAATGATTCCAGAACTTCCAGTTTCCACAGACACTTGAATTACTCTGCTTTTTATTTCGAATAGTTTTTCACACTTCTGAACACAAACTGCAACCATCTTGTCTCAGTGTCCAGCTTGTTTAGCCATGCAGAACAAAGTCCTTTTCACCATAAGCAAAGCCACCATTCATCCAATAATTTGAGTAATCTCTCTGTACTTGTTCCACATTGGATTCATTACTTTTGACCTTAATCAGCCAGAAAAACACACTCCATTTAAAATTAACTCTTCTTAGTACCTAACAACACTGTTGCCTACTTCAACAGAATAAAAATAGTCCGATACATTCTCAGATCCTATTTGTTCAATTTGGCCTCATAGCTCAAACTCGGCTGCAACCAACTAAACCAAATCACCTCTTCCTAATGCTCTGCATTTCCAACTAATGAGCTCCCAGACTCTTGTAAAGGTTCTTTGTAATACTCGTACTTACAACAAGCTGCACTTCATGCTGTTTTGTTCAGTAATTCCAATTCCCAGGGTTGCACAGTTGCTTCAGCACTGGCCTCTCAAGTGTAATGGGTGCATTTAAATTTTGTACCATCGGCCATTTTAATCAGCATGCACTGCCTTTTTCTATGCACAGGTCACTTTTCAGTCAGCAACTGATGAGAACAGTCCTGGAGAACCCAGCAGTGTCACCCACTCTGACACGACCTCTGCAGTACCCTCCTCACAGCCAGGATTACACAGGTCTTGCAACATATTTATTTTTATGCATCCCCAATTCTCAGCCACACTAACTGTCCCTTAAAGCTCAACAGAAAATGTTACTGAAATTCAAACTAGTTAGACCCAACTTTATCCATAACCATTCTGAGCAAAGATACAGCTTTATGTCTTTTTCCACATCTCACTCCAGTTATTTCTAACCTCTTTTTATGAAGTTACTCCAGTAATTGCAGAAAAACGTTAAAAAATATTTCTCTTTAACGTACAAGAACTATAAAGCATCTCCATAACTCAAGTTCTTAAGCTTATCTGTGCAACTGATTTTACTTGCAGATCTGTAATTTCTCTATGCAGCTCATTTGAAATAGACAATCATCTTTTAACACCTCATTTTGTATACTTTTCATTTCACCAAATCAGTTTCCAATTTGTCAGTCCAATTCTCATTCCCTATCAAGACTAAGCCCGAAATATTATAATCTGAAGAGGTTCAGAGATTTCTGGGGATTGCTTAGCTTGGAAAAGAGAAGCCTGGGGGGTTGGAAATCTTATTGTGTCTGAATACCTGATGGAAAGGAGTAAAGAACGCAGGGCCAGAGTCTTCTCAGTCGTGTCCACCAGAAGAACAAGATGCAATGGCCAGAAATTGAGTTATAGGAAACTTCATCTAAACTTAAAAAAAAAAAAAAGAGGAAAAGAAAAGAAAAAAAACAACAACCACCAAAACAACCCAAAAAGGTAAAATCCCAACCTTTTTTAATGTAAAGATAATACTACGCTAGATTAGGGCTATGCAGGTGGGTTTTGGATCCTTTGAGGTACTCAAAACTAGGCTGGATGTGGTCCTGAGCAATCTGATGACTCTACTTTTAGCAGGAGGTGGACTAGATGTGCTCCACAGGTCCCTTACAATCTCAGCTGTTCTGTGTATTCTGTGACACACGTGCTCTCACACCAAGAATTAGTTTTGCTGCTAAATGTACTGCACAAAAACATAATTTCTTCAGAAATGAGACACCATTGCTGCACGTAATTTCTGTATTTTAATTTTTTTCTTTGGTCAGATCAGAGAACAGAAGCAGAAGTCTGCCAGAGAAGTTCATACAGGAAATTTTCCCATGTACCCAGAGAACTTTGAGCCTAAAGCCGGTCAAAGTGAACAGCAGGCACAGTTGATGCCGTTCTTCTTCACAGAGGTCCCCACTTCAAGAAGGCACTGCAAAGGTTTCCCCATAGCACCACTTGCAATCTTTCGAAAAACCATTTAAAGTCTCTTCACCTCAACATAGACCAGTATTAAGCAGCTCCCCTTTTTACTTTGATCCTCACAAAACCAGCAGCACAGGGGCCAGTAGTGAAGATACATGAATTTGGGTAAATAGCACAAATTCAAATCATACAGCCCTCCCACAAACTTGGGCTACCAAAGCAGGGGGGACAGGGAATAAACAAACCCACAAAAAAAAACCCCACCAAAACCCAAACAAACAAACAAACAAAACAACAACAAAACAAACAAACAAAAACATACACACACACACAAAGAAAAAATAACCCAACCAACCAAAAAAAAACCAACACCAACAAAACCAACTCCCCAAAACACCCATATATGATGGTTTTGCATCACGGAAAAAACTACCTCCAGGAAGGAGAAGCCTCAAAGTTTGCTACGTAGCATTTCAGCTTTCTCAGGAGCTCAAAAGTTTTTGTTTTCAGCAATATATATATACACACACCATATATGAATAACTGATACAACACACACTATTATTTCCTGTGGTTGGTGTGAAATTGAAATAAAACAGAGGCAGTAGGGAGATTATAAATTGTTCAATGGCTCAGTTGTATCAATCCCTACCCATACTTTCAAAGAACAGCTAACTAACTCAAAAAGACAAAATATATTCAAGTATTTGGATTTATAGTCTGGGACTTCTATCAAAACAAGGGTTAAAAAAAAAAAGACATTTTTAAGAAGACTTAAAACTGGAACCAAATTTGAACCATCTCTCAGTCTTATGTATCAATAATAAAGTAAAATGAGACAAACTACCATAGCCATCTTATAATTATCATGAATAACAACAACTGATTTTTATTTTATTTTAAGATTAATCAGCAAAACATTGAATTAGAGGCACAAAGACTAGAATGAAAGCATTCCTCTGCAATAACTAGGTGTAGAACTAAGATCTAGCTCTTTCACTGAGAATTTGTCGATTATAAAAAGTAACATGTAATTGTTTTCTTTTTTTTCTTCATACACATTCCATATTTCTCATTTTCCACCTCTCATACTATAATTATTCAATTCGGACACATGCTACTATAAGGAAATTGCTTTTTTCTGGGAGAAATAAAATATACCAAAAATACAGAGAATTAGCAATAGCGATACTTTAACTATTGAGAAAAAGGAACAACTGCCATAAATTCTGCTGTGGAACTTCAGTGAGTTGGAAGAGAGGAAGCAAAAAATAAAGCTGTAAACCTTGCATCTCACACACTGAAGGTAAAAACATATAGCATGAATCACTACGGCCTACTAATACTCATATTTGTCACACAGTTCAACTCTCTTGCTCTGATTTCTACCTATATTGAAACAGGGTTTAAGCACATTTCCAGCAGGAACAAAAAAGTTGCCTAAAGTTAGCCTATCATAAAAGTATCCCTCAGCCCTTGTACTATGTTCTTTCCACTTATTTTCAAGGAAGATGCACTTATCTTAGACTCAGAATATGAAGTATTCAATTCTTTATCAGTAACAGAAATATACAAAGCATGCTTCCTGATTTCTAATTAACCAATACCATTTTCTGGGTGCAATGTCCCCTGCACACATCAGTCTGAAATTTTCTGATATTTTTCATTCAGAAAGCTGCTTAGTGTACAACCCTAAGATTTTAATACCGAAATGAACAGTTACCTAACCACAGCCTGCTTCCAGAAATCATATTTAATTGGAATTTATTCTGAGTTTCTGAAGTTTCTCAGTTTTTAGTGCAACATCACTAAAAACTTTCATAATATGTAACTGACTTCCTCCCTTCCATCTTACATTTCTAAACTGTAAATAACTGCAATTAAAAATCTCTCCATGCCTTGAGCACACAATGAAAACAGCACACAAGTATCAGCAGTAGGTACAGTATGGCAGTGAAACACAAGATGTATTTTAGACACCAAGAGAAAGACAGCTAAGGAAAAATGTCCCACAACCAGTTTTAGAATAATGTCTCTCACTTGTCTACACTTGCTAAAAAGCTAAAATGCTGTAAAAATCACTCTTAATTAGGTAAGCTACTGATAAAAAGAAAAATAAAGTAGTAGCTCTTTGTGGCAAATCCTATCATTATGACAAATGGCTGAATAAATAGTGCTAATAGAGGCAATTAGAAAGTTATGTTGCATTAACACTACTTGAGAAAAAGAAGGAAATGAGTGAATTTTAGGTTCTACAGCAATCCCATAATTTGAGGGGAGACTCTTCTTGCACCCATTGCTACCTGACAGAAAACCCAGATGTCTGTCTCAAGAAGCTGCCAAGCAGAGCAACTAAGAATACAATAAATTCTCCTGATTCAAGCCTCACTTTTTATCAAGCTACACTGCAAAAGGCTCTTAGTTCTATACTAGCATGCAATCAGCACACTCTGATGTTTGTGCAGCCTAAGTATTTATTACTCTCATACCTGTTCTTGTCCACTAAGAGGGAACAACTCCATGCACAAATACTTCCAATAAATAAAGTATTTTTTGGTTTATGAAAGCCATTTCACTAAAAAAAGACCATCTATTCAATAAATCTCTTCAAAAGTAAACTACATTTATCTCAGTTTTGGAATCTCCTGAACATAGCCAGAAGTCTGGTTTCAGGTAATATACTAAAGCTTAAAGCAAGCTTGGGAAAAACAAACAGATTTTACTGCCATCAACTAACTTGTGAATGCCAACATCACTTTGCACTGATCACAGCTCAAGACTCAATTCAGCATATAACCCAAACACATCAGCTTAAGGGAGTTAGCAATTCTGGCAGAAAGAAGTTACTACAGTCACAGTCAAGCCTCTCTGTATAAAAAAATATAAAATTCAAATTTGGAAGCTGAAGTCTACCATTAAAACAAACAAATAAACAAACATTTTTCTCTGCTGGGAAAGGGAGATAATTTTAATGATGTGTTATGAAACCCAAGATTAAAATCTTTCTAATGTAATGTAATTTTATTATCTCATGTTGTCTTCTCATAAAACTACATACTGTCTTAAAGAATTTCTCCCTCTACATCTCAAATCTAGTACACTGAAGAGATTCTTCCTATGTATTGCATTTGTTATTAATTGTCAGGTGCATACCTACACATGGAAACTTACCCAGATCAACAAAGAGTTGACAAGTAAAAACGGTTTTGGTTATACAGCTGCATCTACACAAATTATTACTTTTAGGCACACAGAACACCGCTGAATTAAATAGTACTCCACAAATGCAGGCAGGCGTATCACCACAAAAGCAATAACCAGATCAAATTCAATCACAGAATCATAGGATATCAGGTCGGAAGGGATCTCAAGGAAAATCTGGCCCAGCACACTGTCCAAGCAAGTCTTAAAGAGTCCAGTGTTGGAGAATCCACCATTTCCCCAAGATTATTCCAATGGCTGGCTGTCCTAATTGTGAAAAATTTTCCCCTTGTGTCCAATCAGAATCTTCCCCAGGGGTAACTTGTACCTCTTACCCCTCATCTTTCCATGTGATTCCTAGTAAAAAGGGGGTCTCCATCTTCTCCGTAGCCGCCCTTTAAGCGCTAGAACATGGTGATAAGGTCTCCCCTAGGCCTTCCTTTCTCAAGGCTAAACACATTCAGCTCTCTCAGCCCTTCCCCATGTGATAGGTTTTCCTGTCCTCCAATCATCTTTGTGGCCCTTCTCTCAACCCTCTCCAGCTGTCCACATCTTTTTTGTACAGCAGGGACCAAATTATTATCAGATGGATGCAGTATTTTATATTATTATTGATTCATATTAGATGCCTGGTTGACCTTGTTAGTGACTGTGTTTGGTGCATCCTCTATTCCCCTTCCCACTCTTCCCCTTAAGAAAGGGAGCACGAGAAGAATTTAAGCAAATTTTGAAAATGCAGCCAAGATACATACTTCCATCTTCTAGCTCAGAAATACAAAAGATGCCACTATGTAAAAGCTGACACCAGAGCCTTGTACACCACTCATAACACAAGGCCTGATATTCAAATGTGTTCGCTGCATCAGTAGCCTTTTGTCTCTCTGGGGAACAAAGATGACAGCTGGCTAAGAGGGTACCTTGCTCAAACATGAAATTGGTACATGAAACTTGCCACAACACAGGACCGGTCTGACTGGTCTGTGAGCATACCCGAAAGACACGGTCACCATAAGCAGTACCTATTTACCTATTCTGGAAGGCCACACAATGGAAATAGGTTTTCCTGACTCCTCTCAAACAGCTCCATACATCTATTACACAGCCCTGACACAGCCTTTGACTACAGAGTGAGAAGATGCCCACTTCATTTTCACAAATTAAAACTCTTTTGTCTTGGCACCCACGGGCTGAGCTTGTAATATGTCACAGAACCACAACATCTGTACTCAGGATATTTTAAAACTGATTAGCCCAGATCATAACGGTCCAAAGATCTGTCCAATATTTAAGTGCTGTAAGTTACTACAAAGTATTTCTCCAACCATAACAAAAACAGTAACAGTGAGCACAAACTCTCAAAAAAAAAAAAAGGAGCCAAACTGGGGAAAACTAATCTCCTACACAGAAGCCGCAGATGGAAAGCAGTAGAAGCTAAGTGGCCTTTCCACAGTGCCTTTGATTTAGCAATAATATTTTGCCATTACCAAACACAGAGCTCACACAGGAAGTAGTTAAAACAGTTTATTGTAGAAGGAGATTGAGTTATAATAAGGAAGACAGTAACACCTACAGTGTGTAACTACGGAGGAACAGCCATGCTGGATCAGAACAAAGGACCCTCTAGGCCAGGACACTTCCCCCAGAACAGTCAAAAGTGAACATCTTGGGAACAGTGCAAAAATAGACAAGTAAACACCAGTATTTCCCAAAACACCCTTCCAGTCTCCAGCAAACTGACACTTGAGACACTTTCTCAACCAGAAACGGTGCCTATATACTTAACAAGCTTTCTTTTCTGTTCATTTGTCAAGCTCCCACTTAAGTTTAGTTAAACTTTTAGCATTTCTTGAAGCAAGACGGCTTGAATGTCAATGCTTATTTACATTTTGCATGAAGAACCTGTAGCTCTTGTACTGAAAATACAATGAAGAATGAATAAAAATAACTTACTGCATAAACACTGTTATTGCTACAGAAAAACTGAAAGGGAGGAAGATTAAAAAAGGCTTTTATCACACAGAAGAGGCTTGTCTTCAAGATGATAGAATTTTAAAAGCACCACAGGAATTTATAACCACAAATTTATAAACACAGTACTTGATTATTTAAAATACAGCTTCTGTAAAGAAGCTCCAGAAGCTTTCCACAGCCTTGAAATGCAGGCCAGTCTGAAAAATCAAGGTCATTCACATACACTTACTCCGAGCCAGCCTTGCAGGAATCTCATACATTTACAGGCAAACACACACTCTCTTCAGGCCACTTCCATGAGGCATGAACAAGCAAGACAACACATCCTCAGTTTAGTAACGATGCAGCTTCACACGGCACACTCAAACTCATATCTATACAAAGCCCTTAAAACAACAGCAAAAACTTTTGAGTCCAAACTTAAACTGCACACACAGAAATTTAGGTCAAAACCCAACTCTGTTTTTATTCAGGTTACAACATGCCCACTTTGCAGCAGACAGCAAATCTCAGGTTTTGACAACCTTCCAGCACCATCCTACATTTCCTCCACAGTTTTTCATTCCTTTGGCTCACTCTCTACCCACTCACTTTTTATGCATCACTCTTCAAACATCGATCAGACATCTTGTTCAGGGAGAAATATATTAATCCTTCATTTCTCTGCTCTATTTACACTACCCATGTAGTGTAATACATAAATGCCAAACAGCATTAATAAAGTGATGTCACTTCAAGTGATTTTTTGGGGTCAAGAAGTTACTCTGCTCACATAAGCACACTGGCTGCTCTCTACACCAAAGAATGTCAGAGAAAGCTGCATAACTTGTCACTGACACTGCTTCCACCGTTTGTGGCAGAAGCTGGTAGGTGGGGAGGAGGGATCACACTACAGAAAAAGAAGACATAGTCCCGTGATTTAGGCAATTTAATTATAACTCAGAGAACCAAGCTCTATTCCTCTCTTCTACACCATGAAAAAGTCCCAAACCTTTTTCTTATCTAAGCAGATGTCACACATTGCATGTACTTTACTCTTTGAACATTTATTTGGACGTAAAACTGAAGAGAATAATGTACTGAAAACAGACCACTATAAAACTACTATATATTCTGACAGAATGGAAATGGATATAGACATCTTAAACTGGGTACAGAAAATTAGCGAGCAGCATTCACACTGCTCACAGACTTTATGCCTCTACCTATCAGCAGGCCTTTAGTTTGGTGTTCTGGGGGGTATTTTTAGACTATTAAAGTTCACACTTGAGCAACTCTCATAATAATAGAACAAAAATCACGAGAAAAATAACACTATGCTGAATAAAAAGATTTGAAGCAAAGTCCCAAATTACGTGGACTAACAAGAACCCTGAAGATCCACCTAGTAAGTACAGCTAACAGTACTACAAACTGAATAAATCAAGTCAACAAAAAGCACAGGTCCTTAGATCATGCAGCGACACACATCAGCAGTACATGCACAATGATGGAATAATCTTCATTTTCTCACTTACAAGAAGCTACAAATCTGACTTTTTAATTCTAAAGTGTTATAGATTCTGTTCCAAAGTAGATAGTTGTCTCAGTTCTAAAACGTCTCAAAGGAATAAAAGAACCAAAAAGCCCAAAAAATATCCATAGTCAATCAAGAAACCCTTATTTCTCTGTCTGTGGCAATCAGCAAACTGCTCATATTTGGAAGGTGAACTTGAACTCTCAACAGCAGGACCTATAGAGCAATAAATTAATCAGCTCAGAGTGTGGGCCTACGTAGGCTACGAAGCATCCAGTACTATGTATGAGCATATAATTCATGCCATGCCTAAGCATGTAACATTTTCAATTCAAATCCTCAGATTTTGCAAAGAAAAGAGATCCATGACTTAAAATCTTGACTCATAATAAAACAAACCACGGTAAATCAATAGTTAAACCAAATGATGCACAAATACTTTCAATCCAGGAGACAAATTGAGGGAAACACTTATATGTCATTCATAATTTGTTCCTTTGGAGATTACAGCAAAAAAGTTTCTAATCAGATGTGGGAAACATCAGAATAACAACACACAGATACCAATGACCTTAATGTTTTCCTGGCAGAAGTTTCCATTTAAACTAAGAAAAACGAGCCAGGGTGGGGGTGTGGAACCAGCTGAGGCAGCACAAAATCACACCAGTTATTTCAAAAATATAGTTAAGACACAGAACCAGAAAATTCCGCCGTATAACAACAGCAGCTGACCAACTCTCGGAATCAAACACAGGAGCCAAACACGATCCCCGAGCACCCACCTCAGAGCAGCACCACAGACACGGGCACTGCAGCATGCGCTGAAGGTCAACATTTCCAGGCCCTGCTTTTACGGACAGGTTTTACGTATGCTTCCCCTATCCACCTCAAATTAACGGTGCCGAAATTCGCCCACTGAGCCGCGGTTCGCTTCAGGAATTAAAACATCGAGGAGAACTCCCGGCCGGGGGAGGGGGGCAGACGCCACGCTCCGCTCCGCACGCCTGCAGCGACTCAGCGGCTGCCGAGGACAGCGATGGAGGGGGGCAGAGGCAGGCAGGGATCCACCGGGCCGAGGGAGCTCGCTGGGCACCAGGCCAAGCGCTGACAGCACGCTTCGTCTCCATCCCGCTCCTCTGCCCCCAGCCCAGCCCCCGCGGCCGAGCCAGGGCCAAGAGGCACTTTCTTCCCTCGCCCTGTCCCCCGAGCGCCGGGAATCCCCCCCTTTACACCCACCCCCACCCCAGGTGCGTGTCCGTGCCTGCCCCTGGGGC
>VXBT01000776.1:0-48721 GCA_013400235.1 Oriolus oriolus | reverse complement strand
GAAAGGAGCTGGGTCTCCTCAGGCGGCTCCAGGGCACCGAGCTGAGCTCATCTCCACGCTCTCTCACAGACAACACCACCGTCCTCCTCCTTCTCCCCCTCCTGGCCCTTCCCCCGGGCGAGCAGCGCCTGTGCGCCGGCGGTGGGAAAGGGNCCCCTGCGCGGTACCTGCCCGCGCCGGCCGCTCGCCGCCATGGGCGCGGCAGGAGCCCCGGGCGCGGGGGGCCGGGTGTCGCCGCTGCCGCCCCTCGCCCGGCGCTCCGGGGAGCGGCACCGCGACGCCGGCGCTGCGCTGAAGGCTGTGGTGTCAGGAAGCGCTTGACTTCCTGTCAGAAGCTGCAGAAGCCCCAACCCAAAATACCAATCGTGCTTCTCCTGTAGTTCCTTAGCGAGAGCAGAGTGGGTCAGCGCTGGGGTCTCTCCCGCACAGCAGAAGCTCTTGCACACATGCAAATCCCTTGAGAACTCCACAATGTTCTACTTTTTGTTACAACTGGAATTTAACAGATCAGTCACACAACTTCCCATGTGCCGTGGAATGCCCTAAGATTCTCCTTCTTCCACCCGGGCACAAAAAGGGAGTTTCATGAGTGTTAAAGTTACTGAAACCTGTCAGCCAGTGGGGCTGGGATCCATAGGACAGCGCAGTTCGCTATCTTTTCACGTGATTTTTAAAAATTAGTTAAGCATCCACTGCAGCATGAATTGCTTTTCATTAGATAATTCGCTAGAGTTTCTACAAATCTCTTTACTGCAAGAAACACTTTACTATAGGAAACTGTCTTACTGAAAAGTGGTTGGAACTTCCACTGAAGTTTTTCCTACAGTTATGATACTCTTTGTTATCTAATGTGGGCTGAGTTAATGCTACACAATCTTGTTTTCCTGAAACTTGTAGACACATAAATGTTCCTAGGATCTCTACCTCAATGTATTATTCAAATAAAATTAGCCAACAGCCTTAGGCAGGCAAATAAGTGCGCATGCACACAAGCACATTGGTTTTGTACCTGAGAAGATAAACTAAATATACCAGCCCTTGACTACAGTGAAGCAGGAAAGGATGATGGCTAGAAACCGTATAGAAAACTGAATTATTGGAATTCTTTTTTTACTTGTTCATGACGGAGTTGATAGTTTCCTTAATGCTGGGTTGGAGTTTAGATTCTGTAGGGTGTGGCTTCAGGAAATATGGACAAGTTTCTACTGTTTACTGGTATGTAATTTTCAAAGAAATGTAGTCTTTTCATTTGAGTTCTACCTCAACCAAAAATAAAATAACAGTCACGAGAATCAGTATCAAAGCTTTCTATTTAGATTGTTTTCTAAAGCATTTTTGCAATCTTGTTTTAAAAAAAAAGTTTTAGTATCTCCATGGTTGCTGCACTGTTTGCAGTAAGTTTTTCTAGCTTGCTAGGGAGAAAGTCAGAGGGCTACAAGCGAACCTATTCCTTTGTCTCATTAATATCATTGACTTTTGCTACATCACATAATGTTAAAAATCCTCATTGAGAAAATGTCAGTTTTACCATTGCCTACACAGTTTTATTTTTGCTCTTTTCTCTATAGTCGTTACAATACAGATTTTATTGGCTGCTTTACCTTTTCTGCAGTTGCACATTCAGAGTGAAGTCAAAATAAAAAAGGTACACACGTTTTCTCTTCTATATTATGAAAGGTATACAACTGTTATTTTCTGTCCATGAGTATATTCTTTGGGACTTAAATAATTTTCATAAGGAACATACACTTGATTTGCTAGAGTTGATTCTGGTTTACCTTGTTAATTCGCTGTCTACCATCAGGCTGCAGATTCTGTAGCTCAAGGCGCATAAGCACAAAAATGTTCCCGTGCTGCTCTAGTTTGACTTCCATCATGTAAGCTGCTGGCCTGGGGCCACCGTGAGGTCTTTCTGTTGCTTGTATACCATCATGGATTTATTTCATCTCAAGGTTTTGAAGTTCTGCATTATATGTTCAACAATAATCTGTGCCTGAAAAATTATTGTTTGAGCCATGGAATAAACTGTGTGGGGCAGATTTACTTATCAAATGCAGGAAAACAAAGGAGCAGATTCAAAACGCTTGAGTCATAAACCAGATACCAGTCCAAGTTAAGTTCTAATGAAGTCAGAACAACGTATTAGAAGGTCTAATATCTTGTCAGCTTCTAAATTTTATACTGTATCTCACATTCTGATACACTTCCAATTTCTCCCTGGACTTGTAGAAACTTTAAACAAATAGTTTTGAATGTAATTTTTAAATAATGAATGTGTGTGTTTGCTGTTCGTTTTGTAAATACTGGTCTTTCAGTCTAAATTTCAACTCTACCTCACAGACTAAATAACAGAAGCCTTGCAAATTTTCCTCAGCCTTTTTTTGTGTTATTTTAATCTTTTCTGAGAAAAAAAAGATTTTGTGTATTTTAGTCCAAAGAAAGAATAACCTTGCAGAAATCTTTACAAAAATAGTGATTACATGTTATGCTAGCCAACCATTCCAATACAATGACTGACACTTCAAAGATAAACAGTTCTTATCATTAAGACAGTTCTCTGATGTATCTTTTTGAAGCCAGATGTTCCCAGCATTCAAAGATTCAATTTATGTGTCAACTTCTCAATAACTGGTTTGCTTTCAATTTAACATGATACTTTGAATATGCAGAGATTTTCTGCCTTGCTTGTTATGTTTAAGCCATAAATTATAACATTTCAGTCTCCTTTTCAGTAAGAAAAGAGTTACAAAAGAAAAATATAATTACATAACTGTAAAGGCCATGACTATGAACTTCTGCTTATAAATACCTGTGAAGAAAAGACATTTTCCTTACTGACAAAGACTGAAACTTCTCGAAGGAACAGCGTAAGACCATTGGTGTTTGCTAAGATGAAAGGTGCACCAGAAACCCAGCTCCTTTTTAATTTACAATTGTAAAGGTGTGAAATTTTCCTGTATCACACGAGGCACAGCAGCTTTAACGAGGCTCTTCACAAATGGACCTTTAAGAATTTAAATGTTCCTGGGGCAAGAGGGGAGGTCCTCACATGGATCTCTAACTGATGACAGAGAGGAAGGGAAAAGACAAAAACATTTCACAGTGGGAGGTGTTACCAGCAGGCTGTCGCAGGGCCAATATGGGACCTATCTTGCTCAGCATATCCATTAATGACCTAGGAAAGAGACTACAGAAAATTGACGGTCTCATATTGCCGATTATCATGAGGAAGAAACTAAAACAAAGCCCAAGGAGTTGAAGAAAAACGTCAGAGTGAGCGACTGCTGAGTGACTTGCCAGCAGATGGGGGTTCAGCACTGAAAATGGGCTTCTTCAGCAGAGAAGAAGAATGTCACAATATGAGTGCTATAAGTATCCTTAATGTGGCCCTACAGAAAAGCAGCTTTCAGGGCAAACTTTGTAAACATGATATAGCTAAATCTGTGAATTAAACCCCAAAAGTACAATTAATGTTCATTTCTGCACACTGAGTCATCCTGACTGTGGCTTCTCTTTTCAGATCAATGCCCAGTCCTTTCGGCTTTCCTTTCTGGGGGATCTGCTCAAACAACAACTTACTCTCCCAGGAATGAGCCAAGGAACCAGACAAGGGTAGCATGCAAGTTTACTTTTTAAAAAAATATGTTTAGTGCTAAAAAGCACATTTACCTGTAAATAACAAAAAATATCCTTGTGTTGTCCAGGACTGGTATTTTCCCTGCCTTTTGTTGTGTAGTGTATACTCTACAAGATTAGTTTCCAGTGTACTTCCAAACTATGCAGCAATGATACACCTACAAAACATTCAGGTTTTCTCTGTTTCCACCAAAATTTAAAATTCCAGTTTTCAATTTCCTTTGGAAAGGGTATCCCTTCTACAAAGTTTGTGATTGAGCCTTTCCTCCTCTCAAGATGCCATGGGTAACCCTGCAGCTGTGCATTTCTTCCAGCAGAGGAAGCTTGTGTAGTTTCAAAAGCACACAGCTTGCCTTCCGCAGCTAGATTTGGCTGTGCATTTACGTTCTGGTTCGACAAGCCACTTGCCAGAAATGGTTTTGTCAATTACAGAAGTAGAGCTGGAAGTTCAAACAATGCCATTCTACTTTAGGTCTTGTGAATGCTGAAGGGGAAAAAAAATTGATAATTAAATTATGTTCCCCAAAGAAAAAGCCGTTTTTTTGCTATGTTTGTATAAAACATGCCGGTTTATATATATTTCCCTTCCTGCAGTGATGTTATTCATATCATTCATAGAAAACTGCAGGCTTTTGAGATTCTCATTAATAGAAGAAAATTCACTTTCCTGTAGTACTGAGAATCATAATGGATAAGGCAGAACGAGGCAGGAAATGGAAGAAACATCTTGAGTGTTATATGCTGTTTATTAATAATGAGCAGAATATAAGTGCCTGAATGTGTTTTAGTATTCCAGGCAGACAGTTAAAATTAGATGGAAACCTAGAGCTCATTAAGAAACATGAGACTGATTTCACTGTCCTGTGCTTTTGCCCCTGAGGAGTATCATTGCATTATATCTTGCTTTTTATAAGCCTTTCTCTTAGCCCCTTGTCACACAAACCAAACATATACAAATGGAAGAAAACGTACCTTCTCTATCTTCTTCTCACATTTCACATTTTATAATGGAGACATCAGTTCTTATCTCAGGTTAATGACTGTGTACACAGCAGACTAGCAGACTCTCCAGACTAAATGGATCCCTTAAGGGTGATCTTTAATGGTTTTAAACTAAAATAGAGTCAATTTAGATTAGATAGAAGGAAGAAGTTTTTTACAATGAGGGTGCTGAAACACTGGAACAGATTGCCCAGAGAGGTGGTGGATGCCACATCCTTGTAAACTTTAAAGGTCAGAGTGGATGGGGCTCTGAGCACCCTCATCTGTGTGAAGATGTCCCTGTCCCCAACAGCGGGGTTGGACTAGATGACCTTTAAAGCTCCCTTCCAGCCCAAACTATTCTGTGATTCTGTGACCCTGTAATCATGCTAAGACACTCACTCTAGACAGTCCATATCATCACACATGTGATATGTTTGCTTGCAGGCTACAGTTGTCCCAGCAGACAAAGTTGCACTATATCTCACTGATAACTGATAAGCAGCAGTCTTATAACTGATTGCACTATTTCACTATTTTAATTCAAGAATTATCCCTTTTTACTCGTCATTAATTTAATGATATACCAGGTGTTACTTGTAAAATCTTGTGTTGACAGAAGTGTATTGTATTCATCTGTTGAATAAATATACACATGGATTCCTGCAAGTACCCGTTATCACTCTGGGGTGTTGTTACCAAATTAAAATAATTGTGATGTGATGAGTTTTTTAGAGTACAGCTTTGTGCTGTGTTTAATCCAACTTAACTGCAGTCTACTGCCAAAGTGCTGATCCCACTCTTCCTTTCTCCCAGCCCTGGCTCTGGTCCTTGCATTAGCAATCACATGCCCGTGTGGTGATTTGGATCAGTTCACTGATCCCATGGGAAATGCATCCACATCCTGCTGGATTAGTGTCCTGTGGCAGCAGTCTCTGGGTGTCACGCAGCAGAGACACCATGTGTGAAGGAGCAAGGGAGGGAGGCCAACATCTCCTGTTCACTGGTAAACCCACAGTTAGCTCAGATGAGCTAAGAGATGAAACTCCATCCAGAATGTCCTCTGTAGAGTGGGATGGTGGCTTCAGCTCTGCCATACCACAAAAGCCACCTTCTCAGCTTGCAGGCATGAATGCTCCTGCCTGTGGTTTAAGCCCAGAGCTGCATATTCATAGTTCACAGAGCATGTACAGAAGGAAACAGTGGAGGGATGACTTTGCTGACACTAAACCTCTTTGTTAGGTTATCAGAGACCCTCAGCCTGCAGCCTTCATGGCCCAAAATGTAACACCCAAAAAGGAAAAGCCAGAAATCAGATACCCTCAAAAAGTGAGTTTGTTATTTTGGGAAGGTTTCTATTAGGAAAATAAATTACAGGCCATGAGCTGTTTTCTAGCATTTGAACCTGCCATCATCCCCACCAGATATGTGTGGGGGACAGCTACAGCTTGTAACTGTGCCCCACAAAAATGCAGCTCCTGTGCATGTACTTTCCTACTCTGCCCATCATTCCGATTCCACGGCCTTCTAAAAGTAATTGCCCAGTAAGTTCCTGTTGTGCTCACAATGCTCTGACATGATCCAGCCATCTTCCACTCCCTCCTGCAGACCTCCCCTCCATCACAAAAATTAGCTGCAACCTCCCACTTGCACCAGACCTTTGGCAAGATCCCAGAGCCTTACGCTCTCTTGGCATCTACAGTTGCCAGCTCAGTTTTCCTCCTATCTTTTTCATGAGAGCAGGCTTCCTGGGGATTTTGAACTCTGCCAGCTGAGGCAGTGGGTACCTCATGCTTTTATTGCAAAGAAGAGCAGATTTTGCTGTTCCACATCATCACTACTGTTCTTCCCTACACAGAAGCAAATTTACAGGGTGAGCTATGGGCTGTAGGCTTCTATTTACACTTCAGTGGAGTAGCAGAGCTGCAGACTTCCCATCCCACAGTCTCCTGACAGCAGAGGGATTTGCCTCAGCATCACAGCTGCAGAAGGCCACAAATCTACATTTTCTTTCTGTTGAAGCTTAAATGCAGAAAACACATACAAGCCCTTGAAACTGCTACCAAGAATTACCGTCACAAAGAAATACAGAGATGATTCTTCTAGACACCTTGTATATAGACTTACTTGGGTTAAATGCAAATTTCTGCTACAGTCAGTGTGCAGAACTCACCTTGACAGTCTGTTCTTCCTAGATGAGGTTCTAGTTTCTTACCTGAATACTGCAATTTTGAAAGACATTTACTCTCAGTTCTGCTCATTCTGCATCTTGCACCTGGAATATATCCTGCACCTTCTTCTCAAACTCCCTAGGTGCAAGTCATGACCTTCCCTACCATTCTCTTGAGAAACTCTTCAGTACCAACTCACAGGTACTGTGAATCAGGTATTATAGGTCATTATATGTATATATACATATATATATATTTATATGTATATGTATATATATAAAAATCAGATATATGTATAAGGTGATGTGGTTATGTGCACTGATGGGCTTAGGCAAAGCACATTGATATCAGCGCAAAGATTCTCATCAGCTTCACTGGACTCTTGATTTCTGCTGTTCGTAGGTAGTACACAGGCTTCTCAGCCCATGGCATATCTTCCTTTTCACCTGCATATAGGCTGACACTATTGTCACTGACTAATGTCCATGAGCAGTTTTCTCAAAGAGTGCAATACAGCCCTATGCTTGCTTTTATTTGTATTTATGAAAGCAAAATAATAATTTCTAACCTGTTCCTTCTTGTAGCTCAAGGTTTTACTATGTGTCTTTACAGCAAAAACACAAGATCATGTAGTTTTTGTGTTCTGGCTGTTAAGCAAAGAAGCACTTTCAAAAGATGCATCTCTGTGATTTTTATACACATGAAGTGTTCATATTTTATGAGTTGAGTGTTCAACCAGCTTCTGTTGAGATTATTTTTAAAGCATTTCAGTTCAGCTTTAAGATTATATTCCAGGCTTCCCAAGAAGTCCATGTGAGGATGAGGGTGCAGCATCATTAGGGTGTTTAACTGCTCCAAGACTGTCCTTCCCAACAACCATGTCTTTCTTTGGCACTGGCATAATTTCATGTTGCCTTAATCTGAGCTGGAAAGCACACCTCTCCCCTGCAGAGATCCGAAGCTGAAGTTTCCTCCACTTTCCATAGGGCACACACAGTGGAGGACAGAGCAGGAAGGAGCAGCTCCAACAGTCCTTGCACACAGATCCTTGGCCCCAGTCTGAAGATCTGATTAGAAGTGCCTGAGGAGCTGCCATCCAGTGACTTTCCCAACTCCTCCCATCCCAAACCTTTATCTCTGAGCATCCCAAGCTCCCACATCAGCCCTGTCCAAGTGATTTCAAGCATGTGATGCCAGGGTAATGCAAATCTCCTCTGAGCAGTCCTGCCTCCCAAAGCTCTCCCATCCAAGTCACAATTCACTGCAAATCCCTTCTGCTTTGACGACCTCTCCAGGACCAGTTGCCTGAGGGTCCATCCAGGGGCTGATCACAATCCTGTCAGCCCTTACAGCAGCAGCATCCATAGCCCTACAGGCTATGGAGGTTCCTTGTTGTCCTCTCAAGGACTATACCCAAAGCTCTTTTCTAAGCATGTCTGAGTTTAACTCTGAAGTTTACAGGATAGCTCTAAAACCTGAATCTGTATATGCTTGAGAGGATGTCAGGATGAAAAGTGCAGTGCTTAGGAGATGTCTAAAACTGAATGTTATTCAGGAATGAGCTGCTCTTCCAACAAACTCCCTTAATGGGCAGTGTCTAGCTGGCATGGCCTCCCCAAGAGCCCTCTCAGAGAGCTGGGGCCCCTATCAAATGCAGTGATTATGGCCTTCTTGTTAATGATGGGGTGGGCTGAATAGTTGTACAACAGATTAACAGTCTGAGAAGTCACCTAGGAGGCAGAAATCTGAAATCAGTGCATGCTTAGTCTGTCAGAACCAAATGTAGCCCAATTCAGCCCAAATTTGTATCCACTTAAAATAGTGGTTTGCTGAAGTGTCTACACATCCCTCTATTTAACATGGTGCTGTTTTCTCTGGGGATGAGTCTGCTGTGCCCACAGAAGTCAATTTTGCTTTGTCTGACTGACATTTTGCCCCGTTACAAAAACTCCCCCAAACTTGCTTTGTTTCTTAGGGCAGAGTTTCATGCCTGGGGTTTGAGTCCTGCAGTTAAATTGGATTAAGCATGACACAACGCTGTAGCCAGTGATTTTATCATCTTTGAGAGTAAGAGTGTTGGGCACTGCAGCACGATCCACTTTATTCTTCTTCTTTACTATTCTTCAATATCAAAGTCTCTTTTTATAATACCACCTGGGATTTTGGCAATTTTAATAAGTTTTTTAAAGTTTTTAAGAGAAATATTTTCACCAATGCTGCCAGAGACTCTCTTGTGCTAAAATCCACCCAATTTTTTTTATTTTTCTAAAGACACAGCAGCCCTTTGGTCTCCAAAAGTGATACTGATCTACACATCTGATAGGGTACAATAGTGATCTAGGCATTTGCATAGGATAATCGGAAGCTTGTGATACCTGCAAGCGAGAAGTAATTAAGTTAGTGATGTAGGGGGGTTTCTGGGTGTGCCTCTCCGTCCCCTTCCCTGCCACTGCAGAGTATTTTTCTGCCACCTGGTGGAGGACAAGGAGGTCTCGGGGAGGGAGCCCAGGCTACACTTCGGAAAGATTTGCCTGAGCGAGGGGTCTAGAGTTGGCAAAGAAAGAAAGGTTCAGTAAAGGTAGGAAAGTGCCGTGTATTTTATATCAGTATTGCCTAGAGTCTTTAGTCACAGACTGGCGCTTCACTGCAAAAAGCCCAATCTGGGCAAAGCAAATAAATCCTTCCTGCTCCAGACGCTGCCTCAAGACAGATGGGAAATGGTTCTGGGCTTCTCTGATTCCTCCTGGTTCTGCCAAGCTCCCTAAGATGGAAATAGATGGCACAGAACAGCATCTTGGGTCTGCCCCCTACAACAGGGGTGGCAGCAAGTCAGGGAGGGTGTCGCAAGCCGTGCCAGGGCTTTCAGCTAGCTTCTTTGACAAACCGACAGCAAAGAGACTGGAAGGGTCTCCATATAGAGCTCCACAGAGCAGGTGCATTCCAACCACACGTGAAGAGTTCTAGTGAGGAAGACCTCAAACAATGGGGACTCCAGGTTTTTATACGGGGCGGGGAGAGCATCAGGGACCAATGGTCTGAGGGCACAGGGGCGGTACCCAGGCGGGGCTGGGGTAAGGGAACCAACAGGGGAACTGAGGCAGGGACAAAGGGACAGGGCCAATGGGAGATCTCTCAGGGTCTGTCCCTTTTTAGTGGACTCTCTCATTCCCCTGGTTGGGATGCTCACTGGCTCCTGCAGGCGGGAGCGAGTTCATCACCTGTGTGCTGTGGATGCTGGAGCAGCCATCTGCTCTGAAGCTGTAGTGGAGAAATGATGAGTCACACTTGCAAGGAATGCATGAAATAAAACAGCTAAAACCAAAAACCAACCAAGCAAAAGATGCCAAAGCCCAGCCTGGGTTTCTGTAACTCAGATAGAAATGTGTTGGTGAGTGACCGCAGGCTGGTCCAAATCAGGGGGAGGAGATGGTCTGTGGCAGTAACATCTTGCTCTGCTACAACAGAGAATATAATGATCATTAGTCTCATCATCCTGCTCCCTGCAGGACAGCAGGGGCAGATGTAGAAAATCTGGAGGTTCTCTTCCCACCCTTCCCAATTTCCACGCTCAGTTTCTTAAGCAAGGTCTCCCCCTCCAGGTTCAGTGCTCAGCTAGGCCCTGCCACCCTGGGACACCCACGGCTCTAACTTGAGTACACTTGTGTAGCAGTGTTCTACTCCTACCCTCCCATGTTTGAGATCCGATTTCAGTAAAAATGCATTCAATATCATTAATTCACTCAGGCAGTTACAGAACTGATCTCAGGCACTCTGTTGAGCTAAAGTACCCGCCTGAAGGAGCTGAAAAAATTGAAGTAACCTTTACTTGAGGTATTTTTTGTATGATAAGACCTTTAGGAAATAGAACTCCCATCTAAGTAGAAAACATTTCCAATTTTCACTACCAAGGAAGCATGGTATGGCTCCAGAAGCATTGATTATTTATTTTTTTTTTAAGTTTGTAAGGCTTGAATGAAGCATTTTTCCCAGCTGGGAAAGGACTATGTTCAACTTAGAGTAAATAAAAAGCCCTTTATGGGCTAAGATGGAAAGAAGCTCAGACAGGGACATATACTGCAGTCCTCTGAATCTCACAGGAGGAGGAAAAACACAATTTCACATGAGCAGACAGCTGAAATTTCATCTTAATCTCATGAGAGTTTTATCTGCCACTTACAGCAGAAGCAGGTCAAATGAGGGGTTGCAACAGCAGTTTGAGAACGAGTGCATAAAAGTGCCTCAGTATTTCATACTTAGCTCTTGCATAATTTTTCTTCTAACTAAATATTTTATTTAGTTAATGCAGCTTCCAGAGTTTCAAATATTAACTCCCTCTCACCCCCAAAATACAGCAATCACATTACAGGGACAGAGCCGCTTTCACTGTAGATATTCTCTTTACAAGTGTTCCAGAAGGTCTTATGACCATTTTGGCATTGCAGGGAAAAACAGCTCTTTCTTCCCAGTACATCTGCCAGCAAAGGCAAACCTGTCTGATTAGCATCTGCAATAATTAGGAAGTAGTTGCTGGCTAGCCAGTTTGACACCCATCTGCAAGAAGGGTCGGGAGGAGGATTCCAGGAGCCTGTCAGCCTGACCTCAGTGCTGAGGAAGGTTATGGAACAGATTATCTTGAGTGTGATCACATGGCACGTGCAGGGGATCAGGCCCAGCCAGCAGAGGTTTAGGAAAGGCAGGTCCTGCTAGCCCAACCTGCTTTCCTTCTATGACAAGGTGACCCACCCAGTGGATGAGGGAAAGGCTGGGAGTGTTGTCTACCTAGAATTCAGTAAAGCCTCTGACACTGTCTCCCCACAGAAATCTGCTGGAAAAGCTGGCAGCCCACAGCTTGGGCAGGTACACCCTTTGTACAGTAAAAAAGCTGTCAAGAGTGGTAGCAAATGGAGTTACATCCAGTGGTGTTCCCCAGGGCTCAGTATTGGCAGCAGTCCTGTTTAATGTCTTTATTGATGATCTGGCCAAAGGCATCAAATTCTGCCTCAGTCAAGTTCGCAGAGGACACCAAGTTGGATGGGAATCTTGATCTGCTGTAGGGTAGGAGGCTCTGCAGAGGGATCTGAATAGGATGGATCCATGGGCAGTGGCCAATGGTATGAGGTTCAAAAAGACCAAGTGCTGGGTCCTGCCCTTGGGTCACAACCACCTGCAGTGCTATGGGCTGGGGGCAAGTGGCTGGAAAACTTCCTGGCAGAAAAGTACCTGGAGATGCTGGTCACCAGGCAGCTGAACGTGACCCAGCAGTGAGCCCAGGGGGCCAAGAAGACCAGCGGCATCCTGGCTTGTTGCTTATTGCATCAGCAACAGTGTGGCCAGCAAGACCAGAGCAGCGATTGCCCCCCTGTACTCAGCACTGGTGAAGCCACACCTCAAGTCTTGGGCTCAGTTTTGGGTCTCTCATTACAAGAAGGACATTGAGGTGCTGGAACAACTTCAGAGAAAGGCAGGGGAACTGAGGAAGGGTCTGGAGCACAAGCCCTGTGAGGAGCAGCTGAGGGAGCTGGGGTTGTTTAGCCTGGAGAAAAGGAGGCACAGAGGAGACCTGGTTCCTCTCTACAACCACCTGAGAGAGTAGCCAGGTGGGGATCGGTCCCTTCTCCCAGGCAACCAGTGATAGGATGAGAGGAAAGGAGCTCAAGTTGTGCCAGGGGAGGCTGAGATTAGACGTGAGGAGAAATTTCTTCACTGAAATAGTGGCTAAGCATTAGAATGGGCTGCCCAGGGAGGTGGTGGAGTCACCATCCCTGCAAGCATTCAAAAAATGGTTGAATGTGGCACTTCACAATATGGTTCAGTGGACAGGGTGGTGTTAGATCAAAGGTTGGACTTGATGATCTTTGCAGGTCTTTTCCAACCTTAATGATTCTATGATTGATGTAAACACACAGCTACTCTCTGAAAAGCACAGGTCCTGTTTTGCTCATCTTCCTCTCCCCTCTCTCCTCCCTACACAGTCAGAGCAGCTGTTAAACTCCCTGGGACATGGACCAAAGCCCACCTCTGGGGTTAAGGTAGTTTGTGCAGAGCTTTGACTCAGGACTAGGAAGGAGCATGGGAAAGGAATAACATTTAACAGCAACTTTAGAGAACCCACTGAATTACAGCTCTCATGTTACCCTTGTGCTGAATTACACAAAATCCTGTGTTGCAGTGGTGGCTGTAGGAAGACCAGCACTGCTTGAATCAGGTTGAAATGGGATGTCTTTGATGTTCCTGAACCTCTTCCTGGTGAAGGAGGATGATTTTACTTGTTACTGCCCCTTTGACAATTTGTCTCCCTTTCACATTTTAAGCCAAGACCCAGTTATTTTATTACCAATATTGTAATCCCTGCACAATGGTCAATGAATATTATGCTAAAGTACAATGTCAAGCTGTGAAAGAAAAAGGTAAAAGCAATTTGTGGAGTATGGATAAGTGGCTTGCAATTGCTTCCAGGAAATTTTAAAAAAACCCAACAACTTTGTATAGACATTTGTCTGTAACTACAGGTAAGTTTTTACAAGGATTATGCTGCTAATAAGCCAATTTTTAAGAAGAGCAAATGGTAGACAATGGATTCATGTGGTTCAGAGAATACGACATTGAACTATTTCAAGTCAAGCGTCATTAGGGTGAGCTAAGGGGGAGTATGGAAAAAACATGGAAGCTTTACACTATAGTTGTAGTATTATTAAGCACACAGACATACACATTCCGGTATCTGCCTGGCCACGCAGAGTGCAGGTGGGATTGCTAGAACAGGGTTTCATAATTCACTACTCTTGCAATTTTTAAGGGTTATTTTTTGTCTAAGAACTGAATTTAGAATGATCAACTGTTAATTTGATTGATTTCAGGCTGTCTTCTCTGTAACAGAAAATTATATGCAAAAGACCCTCTCAGCAAGTCTGCGAGTCTAGACAGCAGCATCTTAAACTAAACACTGGCATATTTAGAGTTTAACTGTACCTCTTTAGTGCTTAAAACTAAGGAACTGAAAACACTCAATTTCAGACCAATGACCAATTGCCTGCACACGGCTTCTGGACACAGTCACAGCAATGCTGACAGGAGCTACCCAGGTAGGCACATGGATATTTAAGCTTTAATTACTTAAATCCCTGCTGAAAATGAGATTAAAGTCCTGTCACACACAACTGTCTCCATTCTGCCTTACAGGTAGTTTTCATTTTAGAGTATTATTGGCTTTCCAACTGTAAACCACATCCATCATGTTGTAGACAAGTTACTGGGCTTGCTAAAGCACTACATTCCAACAGCTTATGATATAAAAACTAGACACGTGACCTGTACTCCAAAGGGGAAAAAAGGTAGTGTTAATATGCTAAATAGACATTTCACCTGGCATGGACAAAGTAGTAGGCAGAAGATGCTATTCTGTTGGGATACAGTTAGCAGATAATTTATTTTGCTTCACTTGCATGGCAGAAGATAAGCTGGCTAGTCTGCCATAAATCAAGCTGGTATGAAACTCCCTTAACTCCTCAAAGGATGGCAGGGAGCCAGTTGCTCCTGTGGCTGCTACAGGAGACCCTCAGTTCCTTTGGCTGGGGGACATGCAGTATCTCAAATCCACAGGAAAGGCTATCCCCAGATGACCTTAGCAACCAAGAGGGGATTACTGCCTATGGGGTAACAGGACTATCTCTAACACAAGCAACGAGCACCTTGGACTTGCCTTTTCAAACTCCATTTGTAAATGTCTTCCTGGGTGGGGGGCTCTGTGCACATGGAGGCCTAGGTGCCAGCAACTCCAGTGGGAACAGGGATCACAGGGGCCCATGCACGTGCAGTGCGAGCAAAACACCCCTTGCTTGAATATGGATCTCTGTGTTATCACTTGCAAATACCAAAACGGAATTGCTGTAAAATAGGATAAGAGTATTGGAAGACAGGTATCAAAGCAGCTGAAAGTCTTACCAGGCTGCTGGAGGGGCCAGTGAGTCCAAGCTGCTGGAAAAAGTGTAGGATGTAGGCCTTAAAAAATGAGAATTACCAAAACAACATGCAAGCCACTGGCACTCCATGACATGGAGCACAGGACTACAGGAGCAGCTCCTGTTTAGCAGCAAAATTTAGTCTCCCCTAGCATAAATTTGGTAGGTGTTAGGGTATATTAAGATAGAGAAGACAAACACTGATCCATTAGCTTGTAGACAAAGGTAGCAGAGAGGTGGTATCGAGTTTTGTTAACATGCAACTGTAAGCCATATTCTTAAAACACTTCCCTTATTTTGTTATAACACAAGTTTTATTGCTCTTGCTTGTTCCAAAGGTCATTTGCTGTTATCAGTTTACCTGAGTGGACACTTCTAATATTAATTAAAGACATAACAGGAGTTAAACGGGTGGCTGACAGGCAGATAAAGCATTACAGTGCACGTCCAAGTTACTGCCACTTGGAACACAGACAGCATTTTAATCTGATCACTGTCAGAGCTTTGCTCGCATTATCTGTAAGGAAGTACAAAAGAACTTAAGGCATGTGTGACCTGCTGCTTTCAAGTAACAGTGATGCTAGAAAGATCATGCAGAGAGCTTGGCTTCCATTGCTGTTTCTTGACAAGTCTTGTTTCTTTTATGATACAAAATTGAAATGCAGTATAAAAATACATTTTTTTCACAGGGTTCAATAGTTCCAAGTCTAATTTCAATATTCTAATGCTATAATATTTAAGATTGAGGTACATTAAGAGTGCAAATTCTGCTGGAGTTTCTTCAGGATACCACATTCAGTACAAGAGAGACTAATTTTTTCCTATTGCTTCCCTATAGAGAGGCTGCACTTTAAGTTCAAACAGTTTTGCTTAATGTCCCCCACAAGACATATATCCAAAGGTGTTATTACTGATACCCTGATTCCTCTGACTGCAGGGAGAGTGAGTGGTATTTCCATCATTTACAGACACTCCTTGAATACAGCTTTTACATTCGAGAATCAGCTTCAGCTTCCTTTTCATTGTCATCTTGATCCTTCTTGTTTTCTTCCTTTTTTTCCTTACTGAACTGGGCTTCAATCTCATTTGGATCAACATAGGTATAAGAAGAAGCCATGATAGCAAAAATGATGCAAACTACCAACAGCAAGGCAGCAAACAGCACATACTCTGCCCACTGAAAAAAAAAAAAAGCAGAATTTATCCACCAATATTCATTTGTCAAGAGTATGACCCGTTTTAGTATTTTCAGGAAGTAAACTCAGAATGTGAAACTGAGTATACATAACAAGTATCATATGGCTTACAGGACTAAATGTTAATGCAGACAATACATATTAAAGCAACTCAGAATTGAGGCTCTTTCAGCTGTTCTGTCTTCACTGACAAGACAAAAGTTCTGTGAATGCAGAAAAATTCTGTATTATCCTTTTCCTGGAGGAACTGGGAATTGAATGAAAGACTGAGAAGGAAACTCAGCCCCCTCCTTTTGGTCACATAATCTCACTCTAAACCAGGCTGGCACTGATTCTGCTTCCACTTAGAAATTTTTACTGCTGACCTACTGATCACAAATGTGGGCAGAGATCAAGACCAGAAACCCTGCGTGAAAAGACTCAACATGTCTGTTTCCTGCTCTTTCTGATTTGATTTAGCTGAAGTTGGGGACTGCCAGACCTGTTTCAGAGACAAGCTCTTCCCTCTCTCGGAGAGCCTTTTTAATTCATTACGGAGCACCGCTAATAAACAGAAAGTCTTGTACAAGTGCTCTTTACTAGGAGAGCCACAGTTTTTATGCCCCAAAGAATGAGGTTTGAAACCAGTGGAGCCAGAAGAAGGGATGTGGCAAAGCTGTGGTATGTGGTGAAGGCTCATTAGCAATTAACAAAATTTTGCTAGGCTTTAATTCCATTCATGCAGAATTTCAGCTCAAAAGTTCACAGACTTTCTACACCATGACAAGAAATTTACTGCAGAGATGCTAGAAACTGCTGCTTGCAAGCAAAGGAGCCTGACAACAAGAGTTGAGGATGGCAAACGCTAGGTAAGTAGAAACCTTTGCTGAAGAACTGCTTGTATTATCTGCCACGATTCCCCCTGGATTAGAGCTGCTTTCTCACAGTGTAATATAATAGCACACCTACTGCTTGCATGCTTACCTGCTTGTTGAGTTTGGATGCCCCAGCCACGATAAGGACAATTATGTTACCAAAAGCCACAGTCAGCTGCCATCCTGCCTGCAGCACCGACTTCATGTTAGACGGGGCCTGTAGAGACAGACACTTAAGTTTCGGTGTTATCACTTATTTTCTGATGCATTTACTGCATTCTTTACCTTACAATAAACACTGTTTCTCTGCAGGGAAGAGGATTTCTTGGTTTGGTAGGTTTTGGTGGTGGTTGGGGGTTTTTGTTTGTTTATTTTTTGACATTAAAAAGTGCTAGAGAGCTAAACAGGTCTGGAGAAGGCTTTGAGGAGCAAGAGACCACTAGCACACTAACACCTTTTACTTTATACACACAGAGGAACTAACAGGCATATTTCACATCTCAGTAACACATGGCACACATGGCATGAAGAAATTGAGTGCATCGCCTAGTAAGCCACACCTTACAACATTCCCATCACTGCAGTTTCTAGATTCAGAATTAAGAGAAGAAATACACACAGCTAATAAACCGGAGTCAGAAGACAAAGGAATTAAAAGTGTATAACTAAACTGCTAATAAAGGCTGCATGGAGTAATGTGGTGTGGAGATAAGGTGTCAGTACTTCCTGATTGTATATTTGAGAGCTCTCCAGTTTGGTTTTACAGCAGCAGTACAGTTGCACTTATTTTCAATGGAAAGTCACATGTGAGAAGGAAATTCGAGGACTGGTAGTCAAGTCTTCAAATGATAGAATTCAGCACAGCTTCAGGGAAAACACCAAATCCTAGTGAAACAGGGCCAACTTGCATCAGCCCATACAGTCCTGCTAGGAAGCTGTGAGGAATATAGCTGATCAAAGCAGCAGCACAGAACCACCAGTTAAAAACAAGAGACCACGGAAGATCTTAACTTGCACCAAGATGCTTAACACAAGAAGAGGAATACCTACCTGTGAGTATGAAAACTCCAGCCCAGTGACAGAGAACAGTACTTCTCCACATGTAAGAAGAAAATACTGAGGGATCTGCCAAGCCATATGAACTGTACTTGGTGCAATGTCTTCAAAGTATGTTACATTAAGTTGGTTGTTAGTACACTGGAAATTAAAATAGCATGTTAGGAACAGTAATAATGAGTGTGCACAGTAAAGGCATTCTGAGCAGTTCTATAATCCTATAGGAAGTTCAGGGTAAATAACAAATATTGCATATGAATCACTGCATACCTAGTTATAAAGGATGGGTTTTTTACAGCAGACTTCATGCAAATCTGTAGTGTCAAATAGGGCTAAAGATTTAAGGCCATTAGTAGTGATCATGAATTCTTGCATTGTTATTATAACTATCATTATTTCTATAGTTAACAATGGTTTTATGTCCTGTTTAACATACCAGAATTCTATCATATATACAGTTAAAGAAAAGAGGAATAATTCTACAAGTGTTTTTTTTAAGTAAAGGAAAGTATCAACATGGTAAGTAATTCTATGTTGTCCATACAACAACAGTGGCAACTCACATCATCAACTGAAATGGTATAGGCACTGCCAAATCCAAATTTCATTGAAGGAACGTTGCAAGAGGCCGGAGGGATTGAAGCTGTAATGAGAAATGACCTGAAAAAGAAAAAAACCCAAACCCCACAGTTCAGACCATAGGTGTAATCAACTGTGTGTATTATATATTTAAAAAAAGGTCTGTGCCCTTTCCCCAAGGGCAAGAGATTAAATTAGGATAAAGGAAAACACTCACCAGTCTCGTTTTGGAACAATGTCGTAGTTGCTGGCAGAAAGGGGATCCAGTACTCCAAAATCCATGTCACCCATTGTAACATTGACAGGAAAATTGTAATTGTTTATGAACCTTTAAAATGGAAGAGTGATTAAATAATACACAAAACATGTATAAGTCAAAGAATAGAGGTCTTACTTTTAATTATATATTGGCAACAAGTATCGAGTCTTCCCATTTAATACTTTTTTTTTTTAAAATCAGTTAACATTTTGGAAAGAATTCTAAATCTCTTTGGGTGTAGCTAATACGAAAAGCAAGTTAGACCCCCATCAGCCCACTGCCTTAGGAGAACATCAAAAGCAAGCCACTGCTACAGCCAGTAGGTGATGCATCGGCAAGTGGGAGATGTAGAAGAAAAGTAGAGAAGGGAGAAGTAGGAAGATACCTCTTATCCAAGATTAAAAAGGAGGTATAGATATGTAATCTATGCCATTTGTCCGATAAAAAATTCTAGGCAATGGAATGAAGCATACACTTCCAATTTTAGCTAAATTACACCCAAAGCATGTGTGCAAGATAACTTAAGAGAATCATGATTCAGAAGTTATAACATCCCCTAAAACTTAAAGTGACATGTCCAGCAGGAGGTGAGTTCCTACAGTATAGAAACTATGTTCAACAAGGAGAGTCCACCCAAAGACAGATTAAAGAGACAGTCACACTACTGTCAAAATTGAGACACAAAAAACCCTCTACCTGACGAGATTTTGTCCTTCTTCTGGTTTTGATGTAACATTGTCCAATATCTGGCAGAAGAGACCATTATCAAAGTATGTTGTTGGCATCAGAGAACGGCTTAAATATACACTATTACACAGCAGTGGGAATTAACAGAGGTTCCAGAGCAGGACCCCAGACCCTCCTCTTTAGGATCCTACTAGCACGCACATCTACTAGAAAATACTGTATGACCACACATCTAAGTCTTGGTGAAAGGGGAATTGTCAAGGTAAATAATAAATTGGTAACTTTTAAAAAATTACATCCTGGTGTACTCTCTACAGCTCTCCAGTCTTACTGGTACAGCAGAGACAAGGAGAGACAGGAAACAAGACAAAGGAAAAAAGCTATCCAGAGCTTGTCCTCTCAGCTTCACACACTCCATGTAGATAGCTGTCAAAACATTGATGTGTAGCTTAAGAAATAAGCAGACTTACCAACTTAGAACTGATTTCTGGTAGACCCCCTTTAAATGCCAAAGTGTAGCGATATCCCTTTAGCAGCTCCAAAGGCTCAGTTTTATTTAGAGCTGCAGAAGTTATGTGTAAGGATTGCAGCTTAGAAGTCTCAAATGTCATGTAGCCAGTCTACAAAGAGAAACAAATTGCCATGGATTTCTGTGCAAATGCATATTTGTCTGCACTTTTGAGGGAATGTTATGGGCTTTGGAGAGGGTCAGAAGTTTACATACATGTTATTTCTGAAGTGCCAGAGATCATGGATATTGCCTAACTTTCATTTTTGTTAGGTTTTCTACATCAAGCATTAATTCCATTTGATCATTATTTTTTATTCATTTAATTTGTCACACAAGCTTCAAAGTTACATGAGCTTGTTACAAGCATTATGGAATAGCTGTTATATTTTCCTGTTCCTTGCTCCAGATGAGTCAGGCTTACCATAACCACCAAGTAAAATTCTATTTAGCCACAGAGGTAGCACCAGCATAAAATGCAATGCAGTGTTTTCCAAAAAGCAGAAGTGACATGTTTTAAATATTCAAAACACATTTAATCAACATAAAATACTTAAACCATTAATAAACATGTTAGTGCTACACTAAAATAAGCCTTTTGTTTTATAGGATTATCAAAAGCACTTTATAATCCATATCTGGATTATAAAATATCTGTAATGGGGAATAGAGCATTTTATACCCTTCATATTCAGGTACCTACCATGGTTACATCAAGTCCCTGTCAATATACAGTTTGGGTGCCCTTATCTTCTCCTCGCAGCTCTGTTTCCATGTGAGGCAAATTTGGAGGAGGTTGGAGTAGGACCTGTCCTCTTCAAGGGAAACAGAACTGCCGGCTATCAGAGAACACACTTCCCAACATCCCTCATCAAAAACACCCGTCAGAGCCACCACATTTTGCTGTCAATAGAACTACCAATGCTGTGCTCTATTCAAACCTGAAAAAGTTCTTTGACAGCAAAATTTGAAGCTTAACACGTGATGTAGCCACAGAAGAAGCTCCCTGTTCAGGTAAAGTCATCCCTCATGGTAACAGCAGTGACTCACTAGGGTTGAATGGACATTTACTGAAGCAAGGAGTTGCTTTTAAGAAATTGAATCTTTTTAACAAGAGGGAAATTTTCAACTAGTTCCAAGTCACTGTTCAGTTTATGAAAGTTTCTTGGAAAAAACCCCACTCTTCTCAAAACAAACTAGTAATACTTCACATATTGACATAGTTACCATTTCTTCACTCACTGTTTCCAGTAACAATTCATTCCACAATAAAAAAAAAAAAATCATTAAACTTACTAGAGTAAAAAAAATCCTATAAAATAATCAATTTTGGACCATCAGTTAAGAATGACTTTGACTTACTCCATTAGATTTTTTTTTGTTTTAATTAATTTAAATTAATTTTTAAATATTTCTCATCTGCACTTACTTACCGCCTCATTAGGTGCTACATCCACACTCTGAAGCTGAGGCTGGAACTGAACTGTTGCAGGAACAGCACCTAGATTTATTAACCTGATTTGATTTTGCCCAGCTGCAGGGAAAACTGGATAGGTTTTCTACAGGGCAGAAAAAAAGGTAAAATCAGTGCCCTAAGTCACATGGAAAAAATTGCTATAATTACTGTAATCTTTGTTATAGCATGTTGATGATTAGCATTTTCCTGCTGATCTGTGATTGTCCGAGGGATGAAACTTGAATCAGATTTTGTTACTAGTCTCCCAAGTTGCCTTAGGAAAGAAGTCTCTCACCCACAACAGACACCCCTAGACAGCTATTCAGATCTTGGGATGCAATGAATCCCTGCCCAGAGGTGTTGCAGTATCCGAGCTATAGGGGAAAGCTTCATCTGGTTCAGGTATGGCACCTCCCTTTGGAGCAAGGAAGGCTATGGGAGACAAATCCTTCAACAAGTGTCATCTTTGCTCATGCTGTGATGATGCTTCCCAGACTGCCACAGTTCACCTCCAGTTTAAATATCAGAAGAGATCAAACATACAAAGCAGCCCTCTCGTAGGCCAAGAAAATGTCTGGTTTTCAGCTTTTAATCTCAGTTTCAAGATTGATGTTGCCTTTAATGCATGATTGATATTAACTGCAATGTGATATTTTGCAGGATGGTGTTTGCTGCTAGTCAATTTTACTATGCTAACCACAGTATTGCAATATAGTTCCACTCCGTCTACTTCTATGCTTATATGATTGGCTCCAAATTTAGGAGTCTTGATTCATTTTCCCCTTAAACACACTTTTTTTCCCCCTGAATTAACAACTAAATATTAATAGTAAATACTTGCATGTGGCTGAACTTACATCTATTTGCACTTGCACAAGGGCAGCAGCAACAAAAGCCAGAGAGGCGAAGAACATCCCCACAGTCATCTTCTTCAGGGGCCTAGGACAACAAAGGACATCTGAGATTTAAGAGAAGTGATACGTCAAAGCTTCAGCTGCGTGTTGTTTTCTTTCCACTCTGGGAAACTCAAATGGCCACAACCAGCACATTATCACCATTTGAAGGGCTGATGTTCTTACAGAAAGTGTTCTGCTAAGTTGAGTACCTCTCAATTCATAGTTACACTATCAGGAAATACATCTTTCCTGCAGCATCTTAATAACCTGTTACTCTGCATCTGCTGGGCTCAAACACTGACTGACCATAATTATCAGGTTCCTGAAAAAATCTGGTTTTGCAGGAAGAAAAAATCTCATCTAATACAGTTGTTAGCTGTAAAACAAGAAAGAGACAAGACAATATGCCTTTAAAAACAGAGTAACAACTTGTCTCCATATTGCTATGTTTAAATAAGATTGAACAAAAACAGTCAGGGAAATTTGTTGAATTAGGAGACATCTACTGGCATTCAATTAAGCTGTAAGGATAGATTTCGAGTATATATTTCATTTGTGGCAGCGTAGATTGTCCACAAATGAATGACCAATGAATGTCACAGCACACACCCTAGATTTTTCAGAGCTATATGGAAAAACAGCATTGCACTGTAGCTCTCTGACAATTGTCTTAAGAACTGTATTCTCCTCTGCCTCTCCAAGCACTCTTGCAAGTGCTAGCCACTTCATTACCAACACTGAAAAATAATGTGTAATGCCCCCAAAGCTCCACCTAGGAGTATCCAGTGAGCCAGCCTCCCAACTGAGACTGAAAAGGAAATACCTTGTGTCAGTTACTCTTAAGACCAAAACTTGACAAATACTAAGGATGTATGTTGTATTTGTACTTCCTATTCTTCTGGAGGGAGAGGGGGTAGACATAGGGGATATGGAAAACAATCAAGGTCATCTCTCCTGCAATCGAAAGATTTTGTCCTTAACTGGAAAACATTGTTACTTTACCATTAGATTCTCCTCTTCTAATCTGTGATGCCTCTCCATACCACTTGCAGTATTCTGGTTTTTTTATATCTTCATTTCTTTAAAATATTAACCCATTTTAAATACACTTCTACTTCCTCCTTAGCTGAATGCTTGCTCTTGTTACATTAGGCCTGGAAGAGCCAGTTAAAGAAACCACTAAAATGAGCCTCTCTTGAAGTCAGTTAATTACATCAACTTACGTAAAATTGATCTTGCATTTCTTGATTAAAGGATACACCAAATAATCTACAACTGGGACCATTATAACAATCAGGATTGGATTCACAATCTGGGGAAGATGAACATGAGAAAAAAATCAGTATTTTTCAAAGTGCTTTTTTAAGTAAGGGCAATAAGTATATAATCATTCAGAAGTACTTGAAATTGGCAGATAGAAAATTAAGGTACCTGCATTTGGTCTGGTTCAATTGAAATACCCTGGTGAAGAAAAAAATTAATAGTTTTTAATATTGTGACAACAAATAAAACTGGTCTGAAAAGTGTTAATTAAAAAAAAGGAATAAAAAGTAACCTACAAAATCCCCATCCATTGCTGTGGCCTGCAGTGTCCATCTTGACCCCTTAAGACAAGAAAAAATTAGATGTCACAGTAAGTCAATGTTCTAAAGTTCCTTTTGAATTGTTTTCATAAGTCAAGTGTTGGAAAAGACACACAATACAACAAAAAGTAAAGCTAGCTTGGTATGGGAGTATTCTTACTCTGCAATATAAACATTTCGACAAAGTGGGCCTCAGGACCCATTCTACTTCATTTACTCATTTTGTGAAATACAACAGAAAATAACTTAGATGCAGCAATCAGCTGGAGAGAGGGCAGGGACATCCCATGCAGGGCGCTGCCATGTGCTGTGCACAGAAGCCACCCCTGGGCCCATGCGCCGCCAACCTGAGCCCAAGCAGCCCACACCTCCCACTCATCCTTCCTTCCCTCACACAGCCCAGAGTCAGCGGCCAAGCAGGGCTTGACCTGCCTGGAGCCCTCTGCCCCAAAAAGCTGCCTGCAGCTGGGACATGTGGGGCTTACTTTAGGCCTGAGCCCAGGACGAGACAAGAATGCCACCACTGCATCTGCGGCGAGAGCCTTCAGCCACCCACGACACACCACTGTCTGAGATGTGAGTTATTACCCATGTAATGAATATTGAGCTCTGAATTTATAGCAGAGCTGCCTAACTGGAACAGCTCACACTGACAGCTACAGCTCACGGGCACTAGATTGAAGCAGTAGGACATAGGGAGTCTGGACCAAACTTCCTACCATCTGACTTGGATAAGGCTTTCAACCCCTGGTTCTCTCAAGCATCTCCCTAAATTCATACTTCAGTGCTTAACTGTGAATGCTGCTTTTGTGAGTCTTGAGAACCCAAACCACCAAGTGAATGGGAATTATAGGCTTATAGTTCTGCTTGAAGGTGTAAGGTATTTATAACAAGGTGTGAGTAACTAAACAAACTGGCATCCAGATCATTTAAACTCTGATTCTCCAGATCATTTACACTAGGACCCTAAATTTCATCTGACAACTGACAACTGAAAAAACCTTAGCACAAGAAAGCTTCAAATAACTGTTTCATCCCCTGAGTCTCAGGCTGATACAAGATTTGGAGAGGCCTCAGTCACTGAATCTGTCCTGAGTGTGCTCAGATAAACTGAGATTGCCCCTGGCTGCAGATCGTCCTGTACTGACATGACTCAGTAACTACCCTTTTGCAATAAAACCAGGATAAAGAATTTGTTTTTCCACACTCCCATAGGCACCTTTTATGTCTGGGGACCTCAGAGTACATAGAGTGACATGGTACAGCTGTAATTACCAACCCAAACAATTTCTACTTTACCTGCTGGTCAAAAAGCGCCCAGAACATGGGGAGAGGGATGTAAAGGAAAAGCACTTTCAACACCATCTTTGTCTCAGCAATCAGTTGTTTCTGCAGAAAATAAAAATTACACAAGAGGAATTGGTTTAAAAAAGGAAGGGGAAAAAAAAAAAAGAGACAGTTTCACACTGCTGCTCACATCACAGCAACAGGTAAAGACCCATCATGTAATGTTTACCCACACATTAGACTTTGCATGTTGTGGGTGCATCTGATGATCTCTGTTAAAACAGTACAAAGTCTGCTTGTGTATGTGTGGGAAGGGCTTCTGGTTAAAGGTCACTCAGAGAGACCTGGGCCTCTGCATGTACACTGATGGCAGCATGAGATTCAGTGCTTAGTGCCACATTATTTTTCTAGGAGGGAGGCATTTGAATGATAGGAAACTGAGGAATTTCACATATAAACAAAGCATACAGGCAAAAGGAAAATGAAGGGGACAGGCTAAGGTTTGTGCTGCCATTGACAACGGGGCAGAGTGGATAGTAGGCAAGGGACAGGTTGGGAACTATGGGATACAAGGCTTTAAGAGTCATGATGAGAAATTGTACTGAGGCTGGAGAGGATGCAGTGTTTAGCCACTTAAGCTGAAATTCCAAAGCATAATTCTGATGTTTCATACCAAGACAAGTATTATGGCCCTGTGCATTGACCATGACAGGCAGCACCATTTCCCTTTCCCCCTCTGCAGTCATTACACCAGCATATTTTGTTTGAGGCCAGGGTACCATGAGATACAGGAAGTCGAGGTGGAAAGATAATGCTTGCTACTTTCCTAACCAAAAACCTTAACTGTTTGTATTTGTTTGGCAAGGGAAAGTCTTTTCTTCATCTCCCTTGAATTTCCCTGGACAGCCTTTGATTACACAGAGCATTGAGTCACACAGCTCAGCTTTCTCCCACAGGAGCTGAGATGATAACCTGCAATGCCAGGAGAGCACAGAGGTTTGGCCAGATCAGCTACTGAATGATCGAGAGGCCCAAAACTATTTGGCCAGTGCATGAGGCAATGGATCAGAGCAGACAGAGAGAAGCTGAGGGTCAGGGGATGTCACAGCAGAGGAGGCTCCCACAGTACTTACATCATACTTGTCACTTGCCCAGTCTAGCCAGTGCTCTCTCTTGGGGAACTCCTTGCTGCGATGCCGAAACCTGTTTTTGATGGCAAACTGAGGAGAGACAGAATTATGTTTAATGCCACTACAAATATCTAAAACGCAATGAACTGTTTTGTCATTAGAGATGATGGCCCTGGCTTCTTGTGTTTAGAGGATGCTAAAGGTGACTTGACTGCTCCAGTCATCTAGAGGAATATTGTTTTTAAGGCCTCACACTGCATATCCAGCAGAGTGTGCCCTTGGGGTTAGGTGGACCAAACAGCTCAGAGCAGTCTCTTTCAACGTAGGTTGCTGTTAGGAGCTGCAAGATCTGCCTTCTTCAGACTTACTTATGTACAACAATAAATAGAGTAATGTCATATGCACAGGTTTTCAGAGCTGAATGGCTGTAGGAGGACATTTTACTATGAGAAGCTGCATCTTGTAGCTATGTCTCACATCCTGACATTAAATATACACAAATATAGTCCCAAAGAACTCCTAAGATTTTCTGCATGGAGTAACATGCAAGGCCGAGCTGGGCCTTAGGAGCAGCACTCTGAGCAATGGCCAAAGTTACCTACAGAGATTTGGTTTTGACAATGCTTACAAGATAGGCAATAGGCTGGGCTGTGTAAAGCTGTCAAATCTGTATGGAGAATGAAGAAGCTCATACAAGAATAAATCTGATCTCAAAGTTGAGGCACTGCAAAGTTGGGACATGCTGTGCTATTCACGTAGGTTCCAGTCCTTTTCTTGCAGGATGACACTGATGTGCAATACCCCGAACTTCCTTAATACAGTGGGGACCAATAAACCTCTGCATTGTAAATAATATTCTTTTAATAAGGGATAACTTTTTGCTGGTAAGATGTACTTGTAGCTCTGCTCTTGACTCAGCTTAAGGCACATTTGTCTCTTTCTACATAAAGGTGTACAAATGCGGAAGGAATGATTCCCAAAAGTTAGGATAAGATTTACATAACACTGACGCCTTATTTTGTTTCCTTGGTGTATAAATTCACATATAAATCAAGACATGCATAAAAAGACAGTCTAAATCTGGAGGTGTCAGTAAGAAGCCTTCTGTAATAAAGTAAAAAACTTCAGAAACTTTCCTCATATTAAGACAGCTTTTTGATTCAGCCGCATTTGCAGAACATTTTTAAGAATTGCTGCCAAGGATTTGGGGACTGTAAGTAGTACTTACCCCAACGCATTTGGAAACTTGAAGCATTACATTTCCTTGCGGTTTAACTTTCTTGTACATTTTGCTTCCCATTATGAACACAACTACAATAGGCAAACAGAAACCAAAAGCAACTCAGGATTAAATTAAAATAGTGGCAAATAATTTGGCATGGAAACTGTAAGTCAAGGAGTTAAATCAGGGTGGGAATAAGCCACCTAAGAAGCAGTGAAATTGCCTATTCACATGCTATCATACAGGAAGATAAATCAAATTAATACAAGCAGATGGCTTCTATTCAAGACAAAAAACTAAATCTGGAAACTCTTAAGGTAAGCGCTCCATGGGAGGTTATCTCAATTAAAGGAATGTTAAAAACAAGGACCATTTAGGACCTTGACTCTGGCCTTGCTGTAGGGGCTCCTTTTCAGGAGCTCGAGATGCTGCAGCTCACACCATGCAGGGACACATGAGGCTCTGCCTGAACTGCAGGACTCGCCAAGGTGTCCTCTGCTCCCAGCCCCAGGCACATTGCCCAGCCTCATTGCCCCACGTGCAGGGCAGGACACGGGCAAACCCCCTCAGCCGCTCTCCAACCTGGGCTGGGCTCACAGGCAAGGCGAGGTCACTGGTAGCCAGGTGGGCTCCCAGTCAGGACCTTGAAGGGCCAGGACCATGAGGGAGGGATACTGTAGTACATAATGGCACCCCCAGTTTCTTGGTCAGCAGTAAGGCTCAGGGAGTGACCTGTAGCACAGCTGGTAAAAATACAAGTGTTTGAGAAGTATTGACATATCAAGTATGGGATTTCTCCAGTGCAGGGACAATTATCTCATACAGTTTACCATCCTGGACTAGAGATAATGTCCACAACACACACTTTCTGAGAGCTGTCACCCTACATTCAAAAGAGCTATTTGTACACACCAGTTATCCAAGAAATACAGGCAGTAATTTACATCATGTATAGACTTCAAAGATATATTCATGCCTCACCCCAGCCTCATCAGACTCTCTTTGGTATATCAATCTCTTCTGTAAAAGTGAGTGCTTCAGATTAATCGTACCCACCTCCCCACCCAAGAAAAAATTTTAAGTCAAAAACTGCAGAAATGATCAGGTATTGGTAGAGGTCAATACCTGGAGATTTCTATCACACTTTCATTATTCTGAGATTGTTATCATCTAATTACCGAGGCAACAGAATGGCAACAGATTCACCTACCCAAGGCAACAGCCATGAGGACAGCAGGAACTCCAAAAGCTAGTGGGTAACACCGTTGTTTGGTATGAATGCCACACTGTTTAGCTGAAGTGAAAAGTAACATCAAATAAAAGTCCCAGTCAGCACTGCTGATTGTTTTCCATATGGTTTCTGTTCTTTGCATTCACTGTTAACTCATGGGGAAACAACAAACCTGTCTGCTGACATCCTCAGAGTGGAGGATCAGTATTCAATTTATCCCTCATTATTGAAAAGGGGAAGTATGTATCACAGAATGGTTGAGGTTGGAAGGGACATCATCTGGTCCAAGTGCTCCGCTCAGCTAGGGCTACCCAGAAGTAGTTGTCTAGGACTGTGTCCAGATGGCTTTTGAGTATCTCCACGGATGGAGACTCCACAACCTCTCTGGGCAGCCTGTGCCAGTTCTTGATCACCCTCAGAGTGAAAAGTGTTTCCTGATGTTCAGAGGGAACCTCCTGAGCTTCACTTTGTGCCCATTGGCTCTTGACGTGACACTGGGTACCACCCACTGAGGAAAGTCTGGCTCCATCCTCTTCATTCTTTCCCATCAGATATTTTTATACTTTGATAAAATCCCCCTTTGCATTCTCTTCTCCAGGCCAAACAGTCTAATGCATCTCAGGATCTACTCACAGAAAATTTACATCTAGTTTTACACTGAGACATGAAGAATTACACTAGAAAGGTCAAAAACATGTCCTTAGTGATAAAGGAACTAGATTACAAAAGTTTTGGGATAAGTTCATAAACAAAGAGTCTAGTAATGTAAGTGCCACTTGCTGAAAAAACATCCCAGTCACCAGCCCCAATCCTTGGCATTAGTCACAGATTTGACTCTATAGACTTCAAGCACACATCCTAAAGTGATGCTCAGAGTACAAACATAGCTACTAGCAGTATAAAATAAAAGACCAAACAAAATTATTACATTCTTTACCATACTTCTTCTAAGAGAAGAATTAGAGAGTATGGTTTGGAAAAAACTTGTTAGCCTGCGGATAATTAATGCCTTGATTTAGTTGTATTAGTCTTCTGGTAAGCCTTTACATGAAATAACAGTTTGTCCCTTCCCTCAGCTCAATTTGTCATTTTTTTCCAAGGTATTTTTCACCTCGTATCAGCAGGGAAGTAAACTACACACTGTGCCTTATGCATGTCTCCTTCCTTTTTTGGGAAAGGATAGAATTTGGATTAGGCAAACATCTAAAACTCTTCACCAGAGTCTTTTCCAGTCAAGAAATCCAAAGGCCAGAATTTCAGCCTGGTGCTTTAGGGTTATTCCAGAATTCACATGCTGTTTCTTTTCTTTTGAGAAAAGCAGCCTTTTGAAACTGCTGCATCCATACAGCACTATCTGTGCAAGCTTGCCACAGAAATCCATATGTATATAGGTTAGCAAATTGCTTGGTTTTCTTCAGCATCATGCTATTCTTTACAAGCAAAAGAGAACATAATTTTCTTATTTAACAATATGAAAAGTTATTTACTTTGTGACATGGATAAATGTATTCCTACACATATAGATGCTTCTGTACTTGTATGGGCATGCTTCAGAATAGTCTCCACTTCCAGAGGAGAAGGCTCTCTCCACTTTCCTTTCTCAGGAAGCAATGCAACTCTTTCTAGTGTCATAGTTTGAAAGGTATTGGAAGAAGTGACACATTTGTACCTTTGTGGAATTAAAATGTGCATTAGGCATACAAATTGTTAGTTCCAGCATGTCTCTTCAGATCTAGTACTTCTGATCCTAAAGGCAATTCAGATTTTAAACTGGCTTGTTTTTAAGAGTACTTCATCTCTGAGAAGCTGGATGACACACTGAAGACTATTTGCTAGATAACTCCAGTGTATCAGAGAACAGAACTTTAAATTAAACCTAACAGGACTGCAATCCAACACTCTTTTTCTGATGTTTAACAATTACATGCAAACATGTGACCTTACCTTTGAGAGAAGGGGTGACTATAGTAGATAGGAGACTTCCAGCATTAATGGACAAATAAAAGAAAGAGAAGAAGGTTCTTCTTTGCTTTTCCTACAGTACAAACAGAAAGATGTTTAGAAAGGCTTAGCCACAACCACATTGATGAGCCTAGATCAAAAAATCAGCACCTCTAGTTTCAAAGTTCAAGACAAATAATTAACCAGCTCCTTCAGCTCCTCAGGAGAACACTGCAGTAATGCACCTGTCTAAAAATGTATATTATTACAGTACTATAATAGTCCAACATTAGTTAGAGTATCTGTACAACTGAAAATCTGAAAGACATTGTTACCTGATCATCTTCAAACTGATCTCCACCAAATGCTGACACACAAGGTTTGATCCCGCCAGTACCAAAGGCAATAAGGATCAAGCCAATCATGGACAGAGCACTGAAACAAAGGAGAAAAGAAAGAAAAAAAAACCATTTTGCGTTTGTTTTTAAAGCACACATAATAGACTGGTTGAACGACAGTTGAAATTCAAGTAACTTAAATTTAAGTTGTCCCATCCTTCACCCACCTGGGAAATAAAAGATGTACAAGGCAACTCACATGTGCAGTGCTGCATTATCGGGAGAGCCATCCCGGTTGTGATCCGTCAGGTCATTTATGGAGCCCACAGCCAAGACTGCCTGCCCAATCATATAGACAACGGACAGGTAGAAAATGGTCCTGTTGTCAAGAGAGCAGATGTGTTTTCTTAGACATGGTAACACAATTACACACATAAAGTGCACACAGATAATTACACAGCTAATGCAGACTTTTGCTCATTTTAAAGATTTGTGGTACTGAAAACAATTAACAGATACAATAAATTATGGACTGAACTTGTCAGAAGCTACTATAAAAATCTGCCCACACGCCACTGCCACAGTATTTCTATTATTTTTGTTATTGTTATTTTAGGTACCCTTATTTAATTAAACAAGGCAAGGTAACAAATGGATTCTGCAAGTATCACTAGGTCACAGGAAATACTTAAATATCTTCAGTGATTGCTTTTTACTAACCAACTCAAGAAGACCATTTTCATATTTTTTGTATGGTGAAGATCAAATGGATTACTCTTCAACACTGGAAGCTGCAATTTCCACTGATTTAAGTATCATTAGACATTCTCTATGTTATTTTATATTTTAGTTGCAGCAGTAAGAAAAACAGAAAAATTAAAAACCTGCTTCAAACATGGAAATTCCCCTGAAATACTGTTGTGAACAACAACTCTATTCTCCCACTCTCTCAGCTGTAAGTGTACGTGCTTAGGACAGTAGTATTGCATAATCACCAGCCCCCACACCCTGGCTTTAGGGTCCAATCCTCTTTTCTGTATGTAGAAACACGCTCCATTTTAACTTTGTTGGATCTTAAGTACGTGGTTGTAGTTTAACCCACGTTCACTTGTGTCCTTGGCTGGGCCTCCATTCAGTAGGCACAGATGTGGGTCTCCAGTTTGGAGGAAAAGCAGGAGAAACACAATGTAATGATGTGAAATTATTTAAAAACCCAGTTTTCAGGAGTAGACCCAAACCCAGTGGAAGGCATGACCATGAAGGACAATGCTCAAAGACCTAGAACAATCTGACTACTCGACATAGGCAAGAGATCCTCACAGCAAGCTTGGAACAGCACTCTGACACAAGAGGGACGTTGACCAAGTTCCTCTCACTTTAAAACAAGGTTTTTCTGACTTAAAATTGCCCTCGCCAGGAGCAGAGTGAAAAAAAAAAAATCTATAAAGTGGGGCAGCGATGAGTCTGCTGTTTAATGGTATTTAATAGATACAGTTGAATGGGGTCTTTTTTTCCCCATTGTGCTTCCACAGAGGTACTTTAATTACCCAACAACCTGGGAAAAAGTTTCCAATTGAAGTTGAACCTGAGCTGATCAGGAGAGAAACTTCTGGTTTCTATTTGTGAGGCTTATAAGCCCACTGCAAAGACTTACATAATTGGCACTGCATTGATGACCCACAATTATAAAAAGTAACTGTGATTTCTGTACTATTTTCCCCAAGAACTTCACATCCAACAATACATGAGCAGGTTCCAGCATGCTCCTTGACAGACATTGCACAAAGTACATGGGTCTGTGGAAGGTTTGAGTCTCTCCTTTAAGAGTGCTTGTAAGTGCTTAGGTAACTTCCTCATCCTCTTGTCATCGTAGATTTTTTTTTTCATTCTTGTTTAAGCCTTCCTTGTGACACCTTGCTGCATTTTAGGGCAATAAACCCTAATGCTGTTTCCTAAAGCATGTTTTTTCTTGTTTAAGCCATCCTAACAAGATCCTGTTAAAGGTCTGGGCCTTTCAGTTGTGGCACTGGCATATCCAAGTACCATAGGAGAAGAGATTCAAGGTCTGCAAAGTTTCATCTTGATAAAATAAGTAAAAGCCAAAATAAATTTGAAAAAAACCCCACAGCAAGTACACAATATATGTAGGCTGCAATCTGCAAGACATGCAGCTAGGTGCAGTGAGCTCAGAGCAGCTGCACAGAGCACACAGGGCCATGGTCACAGCCCTGGGCTCCCAGGGGCTGTCACTACAGCAGAAGAAGACAGTGCAGCTGACTGCACAGCACATCTCTAATCTCTGGGAGACCTTTGGCAAGTCTGCTCACATTCATGGCTCATAACCTTCCATAAAATCTTTACTGAGCTTTTTTTCAGGCAAAGTAAACACTTTTAGAATCAAAACATCAGTAAAGGGGAGTGAGATAAAGCTGTTGGAAATAATATGGTTACATTTCAAAGCACTTCAGTGGTACTTTCCTGACCAACTAGCCTGCAGTTAAAAATACAGAAGATGTCATTTAGAGAAAGAATTACTACTCAGTAAGACCTCTCACTGATCTGTCAGTTCTGAAATCACAGTATTCTAAGGCCCACTTAACACCAGATAACACAGAAATTCACTGTTTCAATGGCCACTTGCAACAGGTAAAGAGACTGTCCTATGTAATTATAACCTCCAGTATCTATTTTCACAGCTTGGTTAATACTCTCCTTAGTTTAGCTTATATTTTGTCCAGATGAGAGGAAAAACATGCAACGTGCTGGGAAAGCATGCTACTACCCTTAACCAACAAGCAGAACTGGAACATTTGTTAATTCACAGTGCAGTTGCAAGTCTGAGCTGAATCAATTAAAACCTCAAGCTTTGGTGAAATAAAGCAAACTATCCTGGAGTAGTCAACAGCAGCTCTGAAGCTGTTGTTGAGGTGTGTTTAGGTGATGGTTTAAGTAACACTGATTTCAGGTGAGCTTTCAAGACCTTTGGTTGCTTTCTGAGGAAGCACTCACTTAAATTTTCCCAGCCAAGAGTCCGCAATGCTTGCTCCAAGGATTGGCGACAAGTAACACAGAGCAACAAATGTGTGGTAGATGGCAGTGGCAAAGTTGTCTTCCCAGTGCAGGAAATATGTGAAATACAAAATGAGCACAGCTGTAGGAAGAACAACAAAACAACAGGTTACAAACCTGAGTCAGGCCTGGGTAATGCTCAGCACAAGGAGACAAGGGACATACCTTTCATGCCATAGTAGGAGAACCGCTCGCAGAACTCATTGACAACAATGAAGAAAATGCTCAAAGGGAAGCCAAAGCAGGCCACCTGGAGGCAAGAGAAAATGTGAGCTCAGAGCTGTGCAACCCAGCCTAACACTCTTCACTGCAACCCACAGCTTAAGCAAGCTCAGCATGGACTCAGTGGGAGTGGGTAGGTACTCAGGGTCTGGAGGCTGCACAGGCTTCTGTGGGATGACCGTAGTTTACCTGAACCAAGAGTCAGTTCTCACTTTCCCCTCTTGGTCTCCAGAGAACACTTCTCATCTGCCCTTTGCAAGGGACCTTTAGCAATGCTATAAATGACCGTCAAGTGTTGCATTATGCACATTTGAGGTCTCCAGCACCTGACCCTTACAGCAATCTTGACTGGTATCCAAAAATATGCAAAAAGCCAATGTCTTTGGAAAAATAAAAAGTCAAAACCCAAATCCAACCAAAAACGCACAATGCCAACCCCTGCAGTACACCAGTTAGAAGCTCAGGGCTATTTTTAAGCACCTGTAGTTGAGACAAATAAACATTTAAACTTTTCATTCAAGCAAATCTTTCAGGAAACCTCCTTATCCTTAAAAATGCTCTGCTTGATGAAGAGTCCTTCATTTTTTCAGACCTGATGATAGAACGGACTTTATTCCTGGCCTAAAATGGCATGGCATTGGCTGCCAGATTCACTGAGCCTTCACCTGCTGCAACAGGCATGTTCATGGTCATCGCCATGCAGCTCGTGACACAGTTCTTGCCATTGAGACAATGGTTAAAAAGCGTACATCAGGTACAAATCTGATATGGTCAGCAGAACTGGAAGTTTAATTTCTGATCTCCTACTTGTCTTAGTGGATGAATATATTATATATTCATTAATCTCTATTAAAATTAATGGGGATGCAAGTTAAACAATCCTCCCTTTTAATATTTTTTTAGTGGGTTTAATCCTGCTGATGCCATGATGATTTTTGCCTTTCCTTTTATATACCTTTTATATGGCTTTTACGTATCCTTAGCACTCTTAGCGTGCATACTTGTAATTCCTTAAGTCCAATAACTTAGCTTAGTCCTAGTATTCTGTTAAACCAGGAGACCAAACATCCTGGAGGCCTCGCAGCCAGAGGCCAGAAAGCCCTACGCTATCCTGAGAAACCGAGGTCCTCTCTAGAACACATCCTGCAAACTCAGATTAGGCCCATCCAGGGAGGAATTCCTCGGGATGGGGGGATATCACACTAATCATTCAAGCTTCTCATTGGAGAATCTTTGTTAGATATGCTAATTTTCAAGGTCTATAAAATTGTATACACACTCTATCGCGTGTGTGCATTTCGGCACATTCCACCTTGGAGAAGTGGTGCACCATAAGGATCCTTACTAAGTAACGAGGTTAAAAAATCTTTTTCCCCTTAACTGTGTCTGGCTCTTAATTTTTAAGACCAGGAAAAGGCATCACTGCAAGTAGCAAAGAATCAGATTTTAAAGATGTTTCAGAACATTCCAGAGGCAAAACAGTTCTCCATGCTCAAGTGTAATTTAAAAATGGCATTGTTTGTATCGCAGAGGTTTAGGAATTAAACTAACCCATATTTCATGTGAAACAGGAAGAAGTTAACTTTGCAGATCAAAAGGAAAAAACCTTAGATGGGGAAATCATGCCTGACACAAGTAAATTGGAGAGCCAGTGTCTCTGGCAAAGCCTCAACAAACACAACACTTGGAGACCTGGGGGCTACAACAGGCTTTTTTTGGGAATACTGATGCCCTACGTTTTAGGCATCAATACAGCAAAAGAAATGAAAATGAGAGAGTGGCAGGAGCATTGTTGACTGATCTGACTCAGTTGTGAAGATGCCTGAGTGGCCTGAACAGCATCAACTTTTGTTGTTTGCAGAGCCAAGTACATGCTGCATATCCTACCCATGGTTTGATAAGCAGGCTTCACAGGAAGAACCCAGTCTCAGCTGAGGCAAGTGCCAGGTGGGACTCCTCTAGCTTTAGAGCACACAAAATTTGAGTCCTACATAGAAACTTGTCGCTCTTGATTTATCACATCCTCCATGGGCAGAAAGAGGAAGACCATTCACATGTATCCCAAAATTAGGTAAAATTCACTTGAAATTGCCCATTTCCTTCAGCTCAAGGCAGCAGGAGGTTTGGACAACTACTCCCAACTTGGACACAGGTGTTGGTGGACTGGAGTTCACACAGAAGAAGGCTTTGTGCCCTGTACCACAGCATTCCCCTAAGCCATGCAAATGGTCGTGGGATGGAGAGCCACACACTGAAGTTTTGGTTCAGCACATGTTAAGTTAGTTACTGAAACAGGAACCCAGGCTGCATGACTCGTAATTGGGAATAGCCCAGATGGACAGGAGAGAATGTCTGTTCCTCAAGCAGAACAAAGAGTTCCCCATGTCCATCTTGCCTGCAGAGAAAAAAAAAGACAGAGCAGTCCTGGCCCAGCAGCTGGTGAGACCCATCTCCACCTGAATTTCACAAAACCTCACTAAAATCTTTTGACTGCTTTGGGGTTCTCACAAACCTCCCCAGTGTTTTGCCATCACCCTACACAACACCATATTCCTTAGGAGGCTGTTACATGCTGGTCTGGGGAGCTCACAACCCAGCAAGGCTAGATTTTTGTTTCAAGATACTGGTGCTTATGTGCCTGATGGAGCTGTCCTGCATTCCCATGCTGGCACAGCAGCCACTGGTGGGTTTTTACTGGCTGCCCCCAAACTGGAGGGAACCTGCATATCACAGCTGGAGCTGAGCATGAACAGGGGCATGCAGGAGAAAGCTACTGGGTCTTTCCCAAGCTGACAGGCCTTCTGTTTTTCCAAGATGCTACAAGCAAGAGGAGACTATGCAATTAATACTTGCTAATATATGATGTGTACTTGTTCTTGTTTTGCACTGTACTGTCCTCTGTTACAGTACACATGTGCCCGTACACACACCTACCAAACCCTTTTCTGTTGTTACCCTCATTGGTCAGGAAGCACCAGATCCACCACCAAACAGGTAACCTGAAGGTTATGTTTTATAATGCCCTCTGTAATCTTGCCCTGCCCTGGGGATGCCACCACCCTGCTGCACAGCTTTGGCTGCTGAGGAAGCCACTAAGATGGGGGAAAGTCTGTGGAGTAAAACCTTGCAAGATAAGAAATGCAAAGGCAAAGATAGGGTTGCTGAGACACACCATCAACAGTTCAAAGATTCAAGATCAGTGGATGATGATAACTCACAAGAAAGATGGGCTCCAGGGACCAACCTCCTCCCTACCAATGTCTGCTCAGTCAGCAAAGGCTCTTCAGACATTTTATCAGGGTGCTGAGCATGCGAATGCTTAGATAGAATTTAACAAGTTACGAGGCTGCTTTTGCACATGTTGGCCAGTGAGTCATTATTGTATACATTTACTGTATGTTTATAGGGTGATTTTTACTTCAGCCACTGCTAACATTACCAAAACAATGTAACCCAGAGAGAGTCAGTAGAGCAACTTTTTATAAGCGAACACAATACTTACTGACTTGCCAGTAGTTTTTCCACCTGTGGAGGAAAAAAACCAAAATACAAGTTAATGGCAACTAATAAGTAATACTCCTTTAAAACCAACGGAAGGTTCAAAAAAGGTTCAACTCTAAATAAACAAATTAATTATAAACACTCTACTGGTCAGGGTGAGTAAATATTCAGTTTCTTAAAGGGAGACTTTTCATAGTTATTAGGCAAAACTTCCCTTGATAGCCTTTGCATTTTCAGGGTGTGCATAAAGTCATACACTGCCAGGAGAAGCTCAAAAGGACTAACAAGTCAAAGCATCCCATGGCTGCTCCACATCATTCAAGGTGGTGGTAAACCAGTCACCCACAGATGATGAATCCTGTTACAATTGACTCTCGGGGATGTTACCTTAAAGGCAAGTCAAGATTAAGGAATAGGCTCAAGATGCCCTGCCAGGGATGGAGGTCAAGTCCTGAAAAGGGACTTTTAGAGGACTGAATATACAGCCCCAACTCAGTGATCCATGTTAACAGGCATTTCCAAAACCTGAATATTAACCTGGGAAGACCTGGAAGCACAGAGAGGTCCCGCTGAGGGCAGCAAGAGCGGACAGCTGCTTGCAGCCCTGAAGTCACTTCCAGCTGCTCTTGGCAGGCCCTCTCCCCTGGCAGCACTCCAAGTAGAGTCCTGCAGGGCTTCCTCAGCTCAGGAGACAGGCTTGAAGGCTGAGCTTTCACTGTGTCAGATAATGGCCCTATGCCCACATAGAGGATGTCAACATTTTCCATAAAACCACAGGAGCAAGCTCGTTATCATTAAGACCAAGTACAAGATGTGAACTTTGAAATCCCTGCTTGTAAATCAAATCTGCCCGTAATACATCTCTATAAGAAAAGTATGTTTGCCACAATCATTATTTAGTCCATAGTTCACAACAGATGAAAACAGCTGACAGCAACACTGTGGTGTTTGACACAATACTAAAAGTAATTTCTAGAAATCACTACAACAGATTATTCCGATTCTTTCCTTCACTGCTGTGGACAAGTACTTTCACAACAGAGACAGTAGTATTATGCAGGTGATTCAAGAATATACTTTCCTAAAGAGCAAGCAACATTCTGAAAGTGCTAACACACCCAGTTCAGGGCACATGCAGGTACACGAGTTATTCAAGTTACTGGCAATGTCCCTTCCACAGCCCACACAAGCAGATACACTGAAGGATACCAAGGTATTAGCAATAGCCTATCTTCCTATCAGCTCCTTGGTTATTCCACTTGTTTGCCTTTCCAGCATATGTGCACCACACTGCCAGTTTTTCATAAAATGTACAGAGAAGATCAGTCTGGGCAGCTCACTCCTGTCTGTTGGGCAAAAAATATCTAGGGTCTTGTTGTTGGTTGGGTTTGGGTTTTTTTCTGCTTTCCTGATGGCAAAAGTATCACCTCAGCAAGAAACCTTACACAGAGGACATCACAGAGGCAATTTTTTTCAGATGACATCGTCTGACTTCAGTGTTTAAGAGACACAATTATTTCTAAACATTTTGACTTTACCCCTCTATTCTCCTTTGACAGAGATGGTTGGGGAAACTCCAGATAGCATTAAAGCCATCCTTTCAACACAGGCACCTAAACTAACTGAGGAATCCACTGTCAGGCAGCTTCAGGGTTCGACCTACACGGCACAGAGCACCCAACATTTTGCATCATTTTCAGTTATAATCTGAGGTTTGCTAGTGGCATGTTGGAGCAGTCCCTCTTTGGGGCAACCTTCAGTCCCTCTTACTCTTTGCCCACAAAAAATGACCTGCAGAACTGCTCATTTTCACCACAAAGTGCTGAAGAGCTCCACATTTTTCAATACAAAGCTTTAAACAGTTGTGCACTTTGTATTCCCTTCAGATATTTAAAATTGTTCAAGAAAGGTAAAGTCCACAGCCACTCAGTTCTTGGCTTCAGCACCACATCTAAATAATTATCAGTTGGCCATTCTCTCCTTCCCAACCTTGCAGGCCAGGTGGGGCAGGCTTATAGCTCCAACCCCTTCCCACCAGTGTGGTTCCTTCCCTGCAGTCACAGAGATGTAGTGGGATGCTGCAGCTCTTGCAGCTCACAGTCCATGACACAAGACAGGAGCACATTGCCTTGCTCCATGCAGCCATCACAGCAACGCTGCCTGGATGAAATGCTTCTAGTCTGCAGCCACAATAAATCTGTACACACCCATACGGTCACCTAGGATGTTTCTGGCTCCAGAGCAAGCCTATGGTCCTGACACCTGACATGGGGCACAGACAAGCCTTTTGCCTCTGCTCCCTGGAACAGCCCTACAGCACCTTCACAAGGATGCTGCTACCATCGGGATATCTGCCTCCAGGAGTCCCTGCTTTACACCTTGCTGTTCCAGAAAAACACCAACACAGAAACCATCCAAGCAAACCTATAACGCAGCAAGCCTGATATTACTTGAGCACACCCAGCTGCATCCCAGTTTTTTGTCTTCACAGAGCTACCACCATTTGCCTGGTTGTCTCCCCAAGCCAGAAAGACCCCAGTTCACCGCAGGGCAGCACCACTGACAGTTCTGCCTGCTCATTACCACAGTTGCTTGTCTTTCCTTGCTGAAGATGCAATGGCACTTTCTTGGGTTGTTTTTTTGGGGGGGCGTGGAGGGTGGGCATTTCAGGTTCCTTCCCTATGTGGGACCAGGTTTCTCCAACCCAGGAATTGCTTGCTATGAGAGACACCAATGTGCTCAGACACTGCAGGCCCAAAGGTCCAACAAAGGGCAATGGCGAGATACATTACAAAAAAGGTTTTTTTTGTACTGTGCACTGCTCAGTGTTCCAGTTTAGACAGCAAGAAATCTTTGGGATAATTAGCTAAATGGGTTCTGCCCTTATCTCAATCTTCCACCTGTGTATCTATGTATTTAAAAAACACTAGGTCTATCCTAGGTAAATGCTCTTGAGGAGAAAGCATTATTTAACTTTAACATTATTTATCTGCAAGAAACACCACACTTAACTTGCGCTCAGTTCTTAAGCTCCACATGCCTTAAAAGTGTAGTGTAGGATAAACCTTACCGGCCAGGGGCTCAGCTCACAGAGCTTACAGGCACCACCACTCTCACTCGGGTTTCAAGGCAGGTCATATAAACCAGGGTATAGCATTGCCAGAGGGAGAACTGCCCCGGAGGAAGGGGGATAGTAGAGACCCAAGAGTGCCCGGGGACTTCCTCAGACCAGCATCGAGCAGCAGAGCCAGCCCTGGGCGGGCGGGACCCTTGGCCGTGCTGTCAGCTCACAGCCCAGCACGATCCCCCGGCTCGGAGGGAAGCGGCTTGAGGATCCCCCGGTGCTCGTCTCGGGCCGGCATCCCTCCCGCGGGCCGGGGACCTCCACCCGCTCCCATCCCACCCGACCCCATCCCACACTTACCCATGTCGCCGGCGCGGTCCCGCCGGAGCGCTCGGGACTGAAAGACAGGAGGAAAGGAGGGAAAGAGGCAAGGAAGCTGCCGGGGGCGGCCGGCCTTTAAGGGCTGCGGCAGGGCCCCGCCTGGCCCCGGGTGGTGCGGGGCGGCGCCGCGCAGGTGTCGGGGCGGGGAGCGGATCGCCGTCGCCGGAGAGCCATCCTGGGGCTCACCTGGCCTTGATCCGCCCGGGCTGCCCGAGCGTAGTGCTCCGCGGAGCCCCAGCGCTCCTCCCGGCCGCCAGCTCCCCTTACGACTGCTAAACGAGGGCTGTCACCTGCTGCTCGGGGCTTTCTTCGTTCTCTGGCCGTCAGGAAGCTCCGAGACAGTGCCATCAGCTGAAGCGAGCGCTGTGCAGTGCCGTCAGCTGCACGTTGTCCCTTTGATGTCAACGGCGTGATGGAAGACTTAGCAAGCAAGTAAGTGCAATACACATTGTGTGGAGGGCGGCTTTCTGCCTCGTTCCCTCCTCTCAAGCCAAGGAAACAGGTTTCCCCGACTGCTGCTGCCACCGGTTTCTAATGATCTCTGACCTGTGGCTCCCATGAACTGATGTTTCTGAGAAGTTGTCCAGAGAAGATGTGGATGCATCCCTAGAAGTGTTCAAGTCCAGCTGGATGGGGCTTCGAGCAGTCTGGTCTAGTGGAAAGTGTCTCTGCCCATAGCAGGGGGTTGGAACTGGATGAACTTTAAGGCCCCTTCCAACCCAACCATTCTGTGAGTCTATGTTTCTATGACCCAGTTTGCTCATCACTTGGTCAGTTCACAGCAGACACGTGTGCCATGCGCCATTTGTGCCAGCAAGCCACAGGGAAAGCCAGGAGAATGCACATCAATACGACATGATGTACGTTTCCTGCACGCACCTTACTGAGCCATGTATGTGAAATAAATGGATGAGAAGTTTAGCATGAGAAGAGCCAGAGTCTGAGGCCGACAGGTTAGGGAAGCTGCATGTTACTAAGACTTGAATGAACTCAGAATGCAGAAACAGTAAAATATCAGCAGACATTGCCAAAAAAGAATTTGCTGAAAGAAGAATAAACTCCTTCTTTGAGGCTTGAAGATACAGTGTTACACTCTAGTTTATGCAACAATCCAGTAGCATTTTCTATGGCATGCACTTAATAATTACCTGGCTGCTGAACAGGTTCATTTCATCTTGGCTACAAATCAAACAAGCATTGCAATGCATTGCAATTTGGAATATCTACAGTCAGCACTTCAGGTGCTAAAGAAGGCTGCTTTGATTTGTGATACAGAGCTACAGCTGAACCTGGATTTCTTAAATTTTGTCTGCATGGGGGTAATCTACTCAAAGGAGCTCTAACCTCTTGACTGTTAAAATTTAGGAATAAATTCTTAAGATAAAACATGAGTAGGTGGTTATAGCTGTATTTATAGCAAGTTGTCCCGTAAGAAACATCAATCTTGCTGCATAAGCTCCACTGACACAGCTGATGCTGGTCATATATCACTCCTCAGTGGGATATACATACATGGCCACACAGCACAAGCAGTGTTGTATTTCTCTATTATGGTTACTCCAGCAAAACAAGCAATCTGGAATGCACCAAAGAATGCTGAAACCTCTGATGGCTTGTTCATCTACTGAAATAATTGAGGTATTATCACCATTTGCTGTCAAAGTATGAAATTAAAAATGTCATTTCTTTCCTGAACAGTGGGAAACTTCCCATTGCATGAACAATGGTGGTAAAAGGTTAGTTCCCAGGTACATCTTCTATAGACCCATGCATTTAGTGGAAACAAGCAACATACAAGTGGGATGCAGAAAGTAAGAAAAAACACCTGTTTTCTCAAAAATTTGGGATAAATGAACCCAGTCAGGGTTGGATCACCCTGGCTTTCCCTCACATTATCTTTCAGTATTTAAGGTCTCTATTAATCCCCAAAGAATTCACCCTGATGAGTACACCTTTTAATTTGTCCCACAGAGAGAGATAAAAGTACACACAATTGCTTCACAGCTGTTTCTGAGGTGGATTGGCTTCTGCTTTCCTTTAGTAAGCTGATGCCACAGGGTTGATTTCTATGGGGCTATGTTATGGTTGTACTTGTAGGAAGGACAGAATTTCTTCTCAGAGGGTTTAAGTTTCCCAGTGAGACTCACTTTCTAGGAGAACTCAGAGCACAGCAGGGCTGTTAAATATTTGGCAAACAAAAATGCAATTCTGCTTTCTTCTACAAAACTCTGAGCTCACAGAAGCATGTTTTCAAGGTGTAATAGAAAAGTCAGGCAACATAACTTTGAAGAATTAAGCATGTTTACCTATGAGGGAAACTGTCAGAAGCCTTGCTGAAGTCAAGGTAGACAACATCCACTGCTGTCCCCTCATACACCCAGGCAGTCATGCCATCGAAGGCAATCAGGTTGATCAAGCAAAATTTCCCCTCGGTGAATCCATCTTCACTATTCCTCATAAGCTTCTTTCCCTCCACATGCTCGGAGATGACAACCAGGATGAGCTGTTCCATCACCTTTTCAGTGACTGAGGTGAAGCTGTGACTGGCTTGTAGTTTTCTGGGCTCTCCTTCTCACCCATTTCCATGACTTGAGTGACCTTGACTTTCCTCCAGTCCTCAGGCACCTCTCCTGTTCTCCATGACCTTTCAAAGATGAAGAAGAGTGGCTTAGCAGTAACATCTGCCAGCTCCCTCAGCACTCGTGGGTGCATCCCATTGGGGCTCATGGGCTTGTGGGTGTCAAGTTTGCCTACTTGATCTCTAACCCTACTCCCTATGACCAAGAGAAAGTCTTCCTGTCTCCAGATTTTCTTTCTTGGCTTCAGGGTCTGGGATTCCTGAGAGCTGGCTTTAGCAGTAGCAACTGAAAGAAGGCATTCAGAAACTGCACCTTCTCTTTGTCCTTTGTCACCAGGGCACCCACCTAACTCAGCAGCAGGCCCATGTTTTCCCTAGTGTTCCTTTTCCTACTGATGTACTCAAAGAAGCCCTTCTTCTTGGCCTGGATTACAAACAGGCCTTAGCCCTTCTCATCTCATCCCTTCGTACTCTGACAACTTTCCCATATTCCTCCCAAGGGGCCTGTGCCTTTTTCCACATTCCATAAACTTCCTTCTTTGTTTGAATTTTGCCAGAAGCTCCTTGCTCCTCTGTGCATTTCTCCTCCTCCCTTTCCTTGATTTCTTACTCAAAGGGATGCACCAGTCTTGAGCTTGGAGGAAGTGATGCTTGAATATTAATTCTTGGGCCCTCCTGCATTCAAGGCCCCTAACCCATGGGATTCCTCCAAGTAGGTCCTTGAAAAGGCCAAGCTCTCCTGAAGTCCAGGGCTGTAATCCTACTGTCCTGCTTCTTCCACACAGGATCCTGAACTCCACCATCTCATGGTCACCACAACCAAGGCTGCTCCCAGCCCTCAAATCCCCAACCAGTCCTTCTTTCTTAGTTAGTTCAAGGTCCAGCAGCACACATCTCCTTGATGGCTCTTCTACCACCCATGTCAAAAAGTTACCATCAGTGCTCTGCAGGAACCTCCCAGGCTGTGTGTTCCGGGCTGTAATGATCCTTCCACAGGAGGGATCGTTGCACATATTGCTCAGTTAAAGGTTGTAGCTTAGTCAGTAAGATTGTTTCCTTGCATCTCGAAGGAAGGAAGAACACGATCATTTCAGAGGAGCTGGTGTGGTGAGCGTGTAACATGGAATAGCTGATAACAACTATTCCTTATTTAAGGACTAACAACCTGAATTAAGATTGAAGCATTTTAAAGAAAATTAGGGCAAATTACTATCTGTTCAGATTATGTGTGGTTTATAAATATTAATAGATGTTTTTGACTCATTTTTTAGATTGGAAGAATTGTAATAAGGATAAAGAATTTGCCTGGGTGTGCAGCTCATCATGGGATAGCCAGTATTGGATCGGATGCTGCAAACTGAGGTTGTACATTAATTCATTCTAAACAAAAGCTAATGGATCTTGCTGTACAACCACAATCCATTTGGCTTTCATGATGGTAGTAGCCAAACACTAACACTAGTCACTTCCCAGTAACTACTCCTCCCAAGATAATGCATCCTTTCAGGAAAAGTTTATTCCTGCTTTCCAGATAGGGAATCTCAGGGGAAAAAAGTGATTTGTTTGCTGTGACTTTTCTCATGCACTGTGTCATGTTTTGCTAGCAGAGCAAGTAACAGATGGGATGGTCTGGAGGAGATGGAGACTGCTGGGAAGGAGGGCACCAGGGGTGTCTGAGAAGGGGTCTGCAGCAGTTCAGCTACTTTCAAGTAGCACCAGTACAGCTACTGAGTGCTGTGCACACATAGTGACATAGGTTGGTATTTGAGATGCTCACTCAATTTGCGTGCAAGGATCAACTCTGGCCCCAAAACATATGGACTTGCTTCTTCAGGAGATTGCTAAACCAGACCAGGGATATGCAGAGAAAGATGTTTCTACCAACCCAGCCTGCCAGCCCAGCTCAGCAGCATTTCACAAGTAATTGTCTCCAGAAAAAGGAAAAGAGTTCATGGGCTACAGCCCAGAAGGGACTTGGCTTCTCTGGCACATCTTTATGTACACACACTGAACACGTGGGTGGAGGGTAAAGCACGAGACCGGGAACTAGAGGAGAGACTTGTGCCTAAATAAAGTAAATAAGTGAACTGTATTTACCTGGAGCTGCCCCAGATTGATGCCAAAAGTCTTTGGCTCATTACCAGTGCCTGTGACAACATGCAAAGTTAACTAATATGGCAGATGTAGACCTAATGAGTTAATGGTAAACAATACACTGTGAAGTCACTCCTGCCAAGATGTGGTTTTGTTCCTTTTATTTTTGCTTGAGGTTGATAACTCTGATTGTTTTGTTTCCCCTTCATTTACTCTGATAACATTGTTTCCTTGGTAGAGCCAGATTTACCCCTTGTCCACTTCCTCTTTATGTCCATCTCCATCATGACAACACCTTTGCTGCCATTTCCTTCCATGGGTTTTCCCCTTGGGGAATCTGAAAGGGATCTTTTGTGCAAAGCCTGGATTTCATGGGGAACCTTGGTTCTGGAAATGCAGGTCTGTATGGAAACCAGCCTTAGCTGACAGTTGCAAGGAGGCGCTAAAAATCTTCACTTTGGACTTAGAGATGTGACCATCCCTTCCAGCCCTGAAAGGCCTTTGTGGATCCAGCCTCAGCTTGAGGTTTGCTCTTTGTAGCACAGTCACAGCCAAATGCAGAGCACACACTGTGTTGCGCCCTCGTGATGCATCAGGCATGAGACGAGGAGAACAGAAACACACGCAGTAATCCCAGTTTTGGTGCTGATTTACGTTGTGCAACCCATCTCTGAGGCTGAGAGATTCTCCCTGCCAAGGGAGGGCACTCCCAGCAGGTATGTGGGGTAGACAAATAGGAGTGTTAGCATAAGTATGAAGGGCAGCTGGCAAGGGAAGTAGGGCAGAACAAAAGAGCTCCTGATTCAAAGCCTTTACATATTCCTTTCTACTACAGACAAACACCTGTTTCTACCCTTGAAGTGTGTGACTGTATTCAAGAATAAAAAATAACAACAAGGGCAGAGTATCCTGCAGCCAAGCCTTTCACTGGGTGGTGAAAGCTTTTTTATCCTGAATTATGTACCCCTGTTTTTCTTCATGTTAGATTTGAATTTGCCTGACACACAGTATCACCCTCTCTCACCCAAGGCAGCACAAGGATGCTGAATGTTGTTCAAAGCATCTTGAAACCATCCAAACATCTCTTCAATAGTTTTTTTTCCTTTGTACTGCCACATTGCTATTCTTCTGAAACTTCAGATCTGTGTTGTGAGACCTGACATCTTTGATTGAACTTTTTAGCTCCTCGTTGCATTGTGTCTGCTGAGGTTTCACTACTAGTGTGTTTTTAGCCAAGTTGTGGTCTTCTTTTTTTCTTAAGGACAGCATATGAGAGTGTCAGCAGCACAGCAGCTGCTAAGGCTGGCTGGATTATCCTGTCAGTTTATGCAACCAACCCCACAACATGAATCATGCTGTTGACTGGACGACACAAGTACAAGTGTCATCTCTTGACCAATCTGTGTTTTGACTCAAGCAGATGTTAAAAGACTGGAGTTAAACTGACACAACATTTAGCGACTGATGTGAGATTTGTATTTAACTTGTGAAGATATTTAAAGGATTATTTTAAAATGATGCATCCAACACACACACACACACCACCCCTGAATAAATCATCTTACAAGACTGGATGTTCACATTTTCAAGGGAAAACATCCTAACATCCTTTGGCTTTGTACATCCTTTTTGGGGTGGGTGAGGCAGCACTGATGTACAAAGCATACCTGACTTCGGATGACATCAATGTCCACAGTGGAAATAACATATTTTGAGTTCAGGTAACAGGACAAGATCATATAATTTTCTGGAGATGCATTTTCCAGTGTTGAAATTCTGCAGCTGGAGACCAACAGCTCATACTGTCTACCTGTTGAAGCCCTGTTAGAAGTTTGCAGATGGACTCATTCCTCCTGAAATGGATTTTCATATTATTTACACATTCATATTTTCACCACAGGTTACAAAGCTTCCTTCTTTCCACTACCCAGAGCTGTCCTGTATACTGTTCAGATTTAAATGAAAACTTTAACAGCAGTATCTGACAGAATTTAATGTGCAATTTGATTTTAACAGATTAATTTATCTCGCTGCTCTCTCATGAGGTCTCTGTAAAGCCAATTTTTGTATTTCATCTTAGAAATCTTGGTCAGTTTTGTTGCTACTGAAAGATCAAAGCATCCAGGGCTCAACTGGGTTAATTCATCTGTGCACTGCGGTACCTCTGAGGGCTTCCCTGCCTCTCTACTTCTCTTTAGTCTTTTCCAGTAGCACCTCTAACCTTCTCTAGGTAGTCTCCTTATTTTTGTAATGCTTGTCCATATTAGCAAAAAGACATGCTATGATTGATCTATGCAGTTATATACTGTTGGGGTTTTAGGAGTTCTCCTTTTGTTTTTTTCTCTCAAGGAATTTTCCCCCATATGTGTTGCTAGGAGACAATAATGACCACATACTTAAGAGAGACAAAAGAAGTGGCCACAGCTCAGGGAAGGGGTCCCGCTGGCTATTCTCTCTTCTACCTGGGGGTTTCTTGTGCAGGGCAGAGATACCACGAGATTTGGATTGGGAAAACAGGGTTGGGTGCAGCCCCTAGCTCTCTTCTTCTCTCAGTGTTTGGAGGGCAGAGAGGCTGTGGTTGCTGTGGGGAGAATTCATCACCACTGCAGGGTTCCGTCTCCTGCTGCCTTTCTTCTACCGTGAGTAGAGCCCTGCTCATAAGAGTGGCCGTCGCACTGGGACCTTACTGACACCCTACCTCACCAAAAGAAAGGACCCTTGCCATCTGTTCAGGTGCCTCAGGGGAAAAGACTGGGACCCTGACCCCCGATCCCCTCCCGGAGGGTGCGTTTCCCTGGCTGCACGTGGCAGCTGCTGTGGAGGAGCCCGGCTGCCACTGCCCA
>VXBT01000775.1:38907-63572 GCA_013400235.1 Oriolus oriolus | reverse complement strand
GAAAAATGGGGGAAAATGGGGAACTGGGAGAAAGTGGGGGGAAGAGGGGAAGTGGGAAATCAAGATGGGGGAATAAAGAGGGTGAAAAGTGAGGGGGGAAGGGGGGAAAGGGAGAAAATGGGGAAATAAAGAAGGGGGAAGGGAGATAAAGGGAAGGAGAGGAAAAGAGAGAACAGGGGAAAGGGGAGGAAGGGAAAAAGGAGGGGGAAGGGGGAAAAAGGGAAAATAAGGGAAAAGAGGAAGGAAAGGGGAAGGAAAGAGGAGGAGAAGAGGAAGGAAAAGAGGAGGAAAAGAGGAGGAAAAGAGGAGGAAAATATTTTCATTTTGATCCAAGGAAGTAAGAGAAAAGTAGATCTTAAAAATTTGGGAGGAAAAAAAGTACATCAGTGGTCACTCATCAAATTTAGGGATTGAACTCTTTCAGGGGACAAGTGCTCTGGTCTGTGTCACTCAGCTCCTGTCCCCAGGGCTGGTTGCTGGAAGTGTGGAACATTTGGTGAAACAGGATTTCACTGTCCCTGGGGAAATCCAGGCTCCGCAGGAACGTTTTGTAACGTGGCTGCAGCTCAGGGGGACTCATCAGCACCACGAGGTGAGGCAGGAAAAGGCTGGGATCTGAGCATGAAAAATATCCCTACACAGCACTGAGGGTAATGACCCCAAACTCAAGCCCCAGGAAGTAGCTTCATTCCCCAAGGAATTTTCTTATTATTTTTGTTGTTGTTATGAAGATGCAGCAGGGAAAACAGAGTTCCATCTGAAACAGGGTTTTCGTTAAATTCACTGGTGCAATTCCTTTGTAACGTGTGGAGCTAAATCCAGCAGGCAGCCAGGGAGGGAAGGATTTTAAAGACTTTAAAGGCATTTCTGTGAATTCCCGAATCCCTGAATTGTCGAGGTGTGGAAAACCCCTCCAAAATCATGGAGCCCAACCATTCCAGAGCACTGCCAAGGCCACATCCAAAGGCTTTTAAAACCCCCAGGGATGGGGACCCTGTGTGGGGGGCTGTGCCAGGGCTGGGAAACCCCTTCCAGGAGGGAGTTTTGCAGGCTGGTCCATGGGCAGGCAGTGGAAGGTCTGCACCTGGATTCTGACAGAGTCCCTGGGAATACCGAGGCTCGCACCGAATGTCACCGAGCACGCGCCAGCCCCAAGTTCATTACAAGCCCTGTAATTTCCCGGGATACTGCATTTTCCTCTGGCTACAGCCAGCCCTGCTACATGAAGCAGTTTGTCCCTCGGAGCATTAATTGTTTAACATCAGACCTTAATGAGCTTTCAGCACCAAACCCAGCAGGATTCTGCCCCCAGCGCCAGCCCTGAGCGCTGAAATCGCGTTTCCTTCAGCCAGTAACTTCCTGAGCTCTCTGAACACGGGGCACGAGGGGATTTTTGTCATTTTCTGCTGCTTTTTGCTGGGCTTGGCCAAAGCCCTGACACCTCCCACCCAGGCAGAGGCTTGGCCCTGCTCCCTGCACCAACAGCAGCTCCACGCTGGAGTTACACCCCAACTGCTCTGCCGCACGTGCACCAAACCCTTTTGGGCATCTTAAATCATCTCAAATCTGAATTAAACCCTGTGCTGCACCTGGAAGCTCTCCTTGCTGGGCAAGGGCAGATCACCCCACAGGATTCCAGCCAAGCGCTGGATTGGTGACACCCAGCTCTCCACTCCTTAGAGGGGAAAAACAAACACTGCACAGCAACATTTGCTGGTGGGACTTGATTTTAAAGGTCTTTTCCAACCTTAAAGATTCCATGATTCGAACACCTTTTGAGGTACCAAGCTACTGAAACAGCAGCTTTCATAGGATTTCAAATGGTTTGGGCGGGAGGGGACCCCAAAGCCCACCCAGTGCCACCCCTGCCATGGGCAGGGACACCTCCCACTGTCCCAGGCTGCTCCCAGCCCCAATGTCCAGCCTGGCCTTGGGCACTGCCAGGGATCCAGGGGCAGCCCCAGCTGCTCTGGGCACCCTGTGCCAGGGCCTGCCCACCCTCCCAGGGAACAATTCCCTCCCAATGTCCCATCTAAACTTACTCAGTTTGAAGCCTTTCCCCTTTCCATCTCAAAGCCCTGGAAAGCCCAAGGTGACCCAGGAACAACCCTGGCACTGGAAGTTTGGCATAAATCCTGATTTAATCCCAGAGGGAATCAGGATCCCGGTGACACATGACAGCGATCCCCGTGTTCCGGCCTCATGTTCCTATTCCACATTTTGCTGCTCCCAAAGGCCTGTTGTGGTTTATTTACGCTTTCAAAATGAAGGTGGAGGTTTCACTAATAGGAAACCACATCCTTCCCTCCCTTTCTGCTGTTTCTCTTTCCCTGTTCTCCCTCAGCATTCCAGCCACTTCCACATGCAGATCCAGTTCTTCCCTGGAGCTGGCAAAAACTTTTCAGGTGCAGCTCTTTCATTTGGCAAAAAACCATTTGGGGCAGGCAAAGCTGTTTAAAAATTCAAATGAGGTTTTCAAATGGTTTTTTAGCTCAGGAATTGGGAAACATTTCCTGAAACACAGGAGCTGGATCTCAGAGAGACTGGAAATGAATTCCGGATGAAAGCGAAGTGAGGAGAAAAAAGACCCCTTTTAACACAAAACATGTTTTGAAAATTACCATTTCGGGGCATGAATTTGTGTTGCATTTGATCTGAAGTTAATGAGGTCTGCTCAGGTATCCAGCTGTCACAGAATCATGGAATCCCAGGATCATTCAGGCTGGAAAACAACTCCAGGGTCAGTGAGCCCAAGCTGTGCCCCATCCCCACCCTGTCCCCAGCCCAGAGCCCCGAGTGCCACCTCCAGGCCTTCCCTGGACACCTCCAGGGGTGGGGACTCCATCACCTCCCTGGGCAGCCCCTGCCAAGGCCTGACCCCCCCTTCCATGGGGAAATTCCTGCTGATGTCCACCCTGAGCCTCCCCTGGCCCAGCCTGAGGCCGTTCCCTCTCCTCCTGTCCCTGTTCCCTGGGAGCAGAGCCCGACCCCCCCGGCTGCCCCCTCCTGTCAGGGAGTTGTGCAGAGCCACAAGGTCCCCCCTGAGCCTCCTTTGCTCCAGGCTGAGCCCCTTTCCCAGCTCCCTCAGCCACTCCTGGGGCTCCAGCCCCTTCCCAGCTCCGTGTCCTGCCCTGGACATGCTCCAGCCCCTCCAGGGCTCTCCTGGTGGGATGTGCCCAGAGCTGGACACGACCCTCAGGGGCCTCAGCACAGGGGACGGGCCCTGCCCTGCTCCTGGTGCCAGGGGGTTTTTGATACAAACCAAAACACTCCTGAACAAATCCCACGGTTCTGTCCCCGCTGAACAGCTGCGTTACCACAGCGAGGCGAGGGCAGAGGAGATGTCAAGGAGCTGGTGGAGGTTTCTCACCCAGCTCTTCACCCTGTCAGCACATCAGCCACGAGGAGCCCAGAATAGCTCTGGGAGCTGCTCTCCCTCAGGAACAGCCACCCCTGCACGTGTGCTCCCGCTGTGTTTTCCATCAGCACCTTTGAAAGATTGCAAAGACCCCAAAAACACATTCCAGGTTTGTGCTGCCAGGCTCTGCAGTGCCCACGCGCCAGCTACAGACACGGATCGGTTTTAGAGGTTTGGGCAACACTCCTGACACTGAATAGTGCAGGAATTGTCTGTTCAATTCTTTCAGCTATCATCCACATTTCACAGAATCCCAGAATGGTTTGGGGTGGAGGGACCTTAGAGATCACCCCACTGCACCTGTGCCACGGGCAGGGACACCTCCCACTGTGCCATGGTGCCAGCGTTTGGAGCTCCTGGCATCTTCCCCTCAGTCTGCACTGGTGGTGTCACTGTAAATAAAGGCAGAACGTTCTCCGTGGGCAGAGAAGGTGCAAAGGACATTCTGTGACAGAATATTCCCTGCTGCTCCCCGAGCCTTGGATCCGAGGCAGGAGCCCCTCCCAGGGACAAGCAGTGGGAACAAAGCCATCCCAAGGAGCCAAGAGCAGGCATTCTCTGCTGGGATCACCCCATCCCGTACACATCCCTGTGCCTCATCACAGAATCCTGGGATCACTGGGGTTGGAAAAGCCCTCCCAGCCCATCGAGCCCAAGCTGTGCCCCATCCCCACCCTGTCCCCAGCCCAGAGCCCCGAGTGCCACCTCCAGCCCTTCCCTGGACACCGCCAGGGATGGGGACTCCAGCACCTGGACCACAGGGACAGCAAGCCCGGCTGCAAACACAGCCCGGCCCCAGCAGCAGGAAAAGATCCCAAAAAAGATCCCGGAGGGAGATGCCTCGAGGAGCTCCTTCCCTGCTGGAGGCTGTGCCTGTTTCGGCGCTGTCCCAGCCCCAGCCCGGTCCCTGCTCTCCCTGCCATTCCCACCGCCGGGAACGCGCCCCGTGTCCCCAGCGGAGCCGCGGCGGACCGAGCCTTTCAAACAGGGACAGAGCGAGTTCCCGGAGAGGCTGAGGGCAGAGAGGATCCGTGCCAGCCCTGAGGGATCGCTCTGCCGACCTGGACATCCTTGGGAAGGCCGATGGCAAGCCCCGAGCAGCCGGGGAAGCCGGGCAGAGGCACTCGGGGCAGGAGCTGCCGAGCTGGGGCTGATCCCACCCCGAACACCCGAACCCAGCAAAGGCGGAGGTGAACTGCGGTGCTTTGGGAGAAATAGCATCGATCCCAACTGCGGGAATTCTCGGGGAGTTTAACGCCCTCTCGGCACCCGGAGGGGCTCAGCAGACAAAGCGTTCCAGCGCCGACCCTCCTGCTGCTCTCAGCTCGTTCCGGTGGAATCCATCTGCGAAAAGCGCCTGAAGTGCCCGGGGCGGGCAGGGGCTGCGGGCGGGGGGAGTTTCTCACTGCAGGGACAATCGGCCCTTTCCTGGGATCCTGCTCCATCCCCTGCCGCGGTAACACGCGGGAGCTGCACTCAGGCAAAGCACGGGAGCGGAGGACTAAATGTCAATCCGAAAGTGCCGATTTTGTTTCTTCTTCTAAACAATGAGTCTTGAACCTCATCGTTTTAACGATCTGTCCTGACAAGCTGGAGTGTGAAGGATTGAATTCACTTTCTGTTCTCTCCCTGAAGAGACCGGAATGAAGGGATTCCGTCAAACCCACCCCTCTCCCACCGTCCACTGTCCCAGGCTGCTCCAAGCCCCTCCAGCCCGGCCTTGGACGCTGCCAGGGATCCAGGGGCAGATCCCTTTCTGCACAGTTTGAAAACCTTGGCAGCCCCTTGGGGCAGAGGATCTCCCCTCCGTGAACACCCTGCATCCCTCTCTCGGTGTTTTCTCCAAGAACTCCTCTCTCAGGTCTCATCCTCAGTAAAAACACAGATACTATGTCCCAAATTTGTTTGATAATTGCATTTTCTCATTATCCTGCCCTCATCCTGGATGCCAGCAAAGTGTCCAAGTTGTTTACACTCGGTGTAAAATTGGCAGAGAATAATTGAGATGCCGTGGCTCATCCCAGAACGATGCTGCAATTCCATCTCCTATGACACCGGCATTCCATAATCTGCTTTTTTGGGTGCTCTCAGAGGCTGAGTACGTGCTCAGAATGGTGACACCGCTCTGCTGCTGCAAGGATAACACTGGGAAGGGCTTCCCACCACAGCAGCACCGCCACAGCACTGCCACCAAAGCCATGGTGTCACATAATTATCGTGTTTTGAACAGTCTTCCCAAGAAAGACAGCTACAAACGGCCAGGTATTTGAAGGATAGGAAATCCTGTGCATCCCTACATATTCCCAAAGCCACGAGCACAACTCTTCCTCCACACGTCCTTCAAAACCATGGAATGCCAGACTGGCTTGGGTTGGAAGGGATCTTCCAGCTCATCTCATTCCACCCCGTGCCATGGGCAGGGAGCCTTAAAAAACCACTTTAAAAATGACAAGTACAATCCAGCCTCTCCGTTCAGATGTATTTCAGATGTATTTTCCACACCAAGGGACACCCCAGGTGACTTTTGCCCTCTGCAGGTGTAAGAACTCCTTTCCCACCGTGTGTTTCCCACTAACACCGTCCGTGTCTCCAGCGCTGTCGGCTCTAACACGATTTACACGGCGCTGTGGAGCTGCGGGCGCTGCTCCCAACTCCCCGGGCTCCTCTGCTCCTCCCGTGCACAGAAGGCTCCATCTAGCGTCACGCGGGCGTATTCCCGGGAAAAAGGAGGAAAGCGGTGAAAAGCCAGTCGATAATAATTGCTGTGGGGTTTTAAGCTGTCCTGGAAAAAACCCTGGATTTTCCTGCCGTGCTTTGCTGTCCACAGCAACTCCAAAGCTGGTGAAGAGCAGATCGTCCATCCTGCCGCTGGACAAGGGCTGGAGGAACAGGACACAGGGAATGGCTTCCCACTGCCAGAGGGCAGGGCTGGATGGGATATTGGGAAGGAATTGTTCCCTGGGAGGGTGGGCAGGCCCTGGCACAGGGTGCCCAGAGCAGCTGGGGCTGCCCCTGGATCCCTGGCAGTGCCCAAGGCCAGGCTGGACATTGGGGCTGGGAGCAGCCTGGGACAGTGGGAGGTGTCCCTGCCATGGCAGGGGTGGGATGGGATCCGCTTTAAGGTCCTTTCCCACCCAAACCATTTGGGATTCTGGGATGGCTCCCACGTGATCCACGAATTCTGTTGCCATCACTTAATCACCCCAAGATCTGCGCTGTCACCAGCAGCAAATCCAAACCCGAGAGGATTCTGCACAAACCTCGGGGTGCAGAGCTGGGCAGCCAGGCTGGCACCCGCCCCAGGGAGCGGCCCAGAAATGCCAGGCTGCTTCTGCCAGGAGCCCGAACATCCCCGAGAGTCTGAGTCTTCCTGACAGCTCCGGCCTGCCCAGCGGGAGGATTCTCAGTTTAACCCGAGCCTTTCCAGTGCCAGGAAAGCCTCAGCTGCTGCCCTTTCTTCAGAGGCACCCATGGCACCCCCGGGGGTTCAGAGCCGCTCCCTGGGAACAGTCAGACCGAACAGCAACCAGAGCTGCTATTGGTAGTAATAAATAATAAAATAATAAAATAATNGCTTTGCCGTGTGAGCAGTAACCAATGAATTGAAATTGAAAGTGGGAAAAGAATCCCCAACAAAGCCACATCTGTGAGCTCGCAGTGAGACTGGGGCTGCTGAGCTAAGGAGCCCCCAGCCCTGAGGCTCCCACGCTTGTCCTCCTGTTTTCCACCCATCCCACAGCATTCCCTGCCCCGTGCCCCTGTTATCCTCCTGTTATCCCACTCTGCAGCATTCCCAGCCTGCGTATTCCCTCGTTATCCCACCCTGCAGCATTCCCAGCCTGCGTATTCCCTCGTTATCCCACCCTGCAGCCCCCGGTATCCCCCTGTCATCCTGTCCTGCAGCATTCCCAGCTCTCCCCCCGTGCCTCGCCTCGGCGCTATCCCATTATCTCGGAGCAGCATCCCCAGCCCCAGTATCCCATTATCCCAGTATCCCAGAGCAGCACCCCCAGCCCCGGTATCCCAGTGTCCCATTATCCCGTTATCCCAGTATCCCGTTATCCCAGTATCCTGGTATCCTGGTATCCTGGTATCCCAGAGCAGCATCTCCAGCCCCGTTATCCCAGTATCCCATTATCCCATTATCACAGAGCAGCATCCCCAGCCCTGGTATCCCATTATCCTGTTAGCCCAGAGCAGCATCCCCAGCCCTGTTATCCCGGTATCCCATTATCCCGGATCTGCATCCCCTGCCCCGTTATCCCGGTATCCCATTATCCCGGAGCAGCACCCCCAGCCCCGGTATCCCATTATCCCGGATCTGCATCCCCAGCCCTGTTATCCCGGTATCCCATTATCCCAGTATCCCGGTATCCCGTTATCCCGGTACCCCGCGCTCCGCGGTGCCCAGCGCCGCCCCGTGGCCATCCCCGGTGCTGCGGCCGGCAGGAAAATCCCCAGGACTGTTTTTTCCCCCAAATCCCCGATTCTCCAGCCCCGTTCCTGCCTTCCCCTCTGACTAAAGGATTCACCCGGAGCGGAGCGGGCAGTTCCCCTCGGGGACACCGAGGGAACACAGGGATGTCCGAATCCCAGCTCCCTGCCCTGTTTTCCGGTCAGAATTCCCTCCGGAGGATCCTGGCTCGGGTCTGACTGGGCACAAACCCCTCAGACACACAGCTCGTGGTGGCGGAACGGTAACTGAGGGGTGGCAGGAGGAGTCAGGGACCCGGGAATAACGCTGGGATTCAGGTTTCCCATAAAGGAGGTGAGGGCTGCGTTGACATCTCTGTCTCCTCTCTCCCGAAGTTTTTATCTCGCTTCCAGGAGTTTCCCAGGCTCGGGAGGGGATTCTGCTGCCGTGCCCACAGCCCTGGGGACGGAGTGGATGAACGCCGACAGGAGGGGAGGGGGACAGGGACGTGCCCTGAGCGACACAGGCACAGCCCTGCCCTTCCGTGACAGGGAGGTCACAGCACGAGCCAAAACCAGCTCCTTTAGCCCCTGACTGTCCTTCAAAACCCCCAAATCTCATCCAAACCTATTCCCTGGAATTACAACTTGAAGGAAAAACAAGCCCCTGTTTCCTTCCCTTCTGTCTCAGCCCCACAGAATGAGATCCCAATTAATTCCCATTAAATACCCCCCTAATTAAAACCATCAACTAACCCGAATGTCTCCGTGGCCTGGCAGAAGGCCCCAGTCACGTTCACACAATGCCAAGTTGATTTTTAATTTAAATCCCAGCTATTTCATCACTTCCCTCAGCCAGGTGTCACTTCCCTTTAAAACCTGGAATATTTCATGGTGGTTTGAAGGAATTTCTTATCCCAGCGCTGAGGAGGTGACAGAGGTGACAGTTACCTTTTAGGTGAAGTGATTTGATATTTAGTAGCACACAGTGGTTAATCCCTGACTGTTCCCCTCTTCATCATCCTCAGGAATAGTTTTTTTTTCCTTATATCCCAACATTAAAGTGCAGGGAAAAAACAACCCAGCTGAAATCTTGGGACAAGCGAGGGAAACACTGCAAAATAAGGAGGGGAACAAACAAGCAGGATCCAATGCTCCCAAACCCTGCTGGCCAGCACACTCCAGCAAGAAAGGGAACATCTTCAGCACCATGAGAGCTCAGGATCCCCCCACACCTCTCCTGCAGGGCTCCAGCTCCACTGCCTCTTCTCCCTTGGAGTAAAGCAATCCCACGGGGCTGTGCCCCAGCGCCGCTGCCCAGGGACAGCCCCTGCCCCTGGTGCCCAAACCGCTCCATTTCCCAGGAGAGCTCCAAGGATGCCTGGGAAGGTGAGAGGAGGAGCAGCTCCTGCCCTGGAACAGGGACCACGCCCGGAACTCCCACCTCAGCATCCCACTGGAGGTGCCAACAACCCTCACCCCAGCGCCTCTTCCAGCCAAACTGATTTTCCTGCTGCTCCAACCCCTGCCAGAGGCAGGGGGAAAACCTCCTCCTGTAGAAACTTATCCCAGGTTGTTCCAAGCCTCATCCAGCCTGGCCTTGGGCACTATCCAGGGGCAGCCCCAGCTGCTCTGGGCACCCTGTGCCAGGGCCTGCCCACCCTCACAGCCAGGAATTTCCTCTCAGTATCCAATATTGGAATAAATAAAAATCTAAATTGCCAGGAATCAACTGTTATTCCCTGCTGCTCTGCTGCACGCCTGTAAATGCATTAACAGGACTCCATAAACCCCAAATAAATTCCACTACGCTGAATTCTGAAGGAAAACTAAATAGCATTTGGTATTTAGGATTTAATTAAAGCTTCTAACTCCTAATTTCACCACAGGGATGCTACGTTTTGCTATAATAAATTATTTTTTTCCTACTGACAACTACCTGAATGCATTTGCAATTCACTTAAGAGGATTAATTAAGGCTTGTTTTCACGACAAGGATTTATTTTTTAGAGCAATTAAAATCCGGTTTAAAGTTATAACATATATTTGGTAGCAATTACTAAAACTAATCCTAGAAAATTAAATATCCGTGCCTAGGAATCCTCTAACACATGTAGGACCTGCTTCCCTGCAGCCAACCTTTTCCAAGTTGGGATAAGCCTCAACACCAGTTTTGGTTTAGGGTCTAAGATGTGGATCATATTTAGAATGTAAGGAACAAAGCCCCAAACTTGCTCCCAAAACCTCCCAAGCTGCTGCCTAAAGGTTTGCACCTCACTCAGGCCTCTTCTTCCAGGCACACTTGGAAAAGCCAGTCCTGGCCCCTCCTATAAAGGATCAACTCCTCCCTGGAGTTTCTGGCCTTGGAATTAACCCAGACTCAGGTGCTGAAACAAGGACTGAGCCCAAATCAAATCCCCTGGATCCACGAGTGAAGGGTCCCTGGATCAGCCCAGGAAACCCCTCCCTGTCCCTGAAGGATCCCTGAGGATTCACCAGCACTGCTGGCTCCTTTCCAACATCCTTTAAACCTTCCCCAAGAGCCCTGCTCGAACGGGCTGAGCACCCCAGACCAGCAGTTACTGCACGAGGGCGCAGGGGACGGAGCTGCAGCTCATTAACAACCCCCCAAAGCTGCGCTGGCTGAAGGTTTCCAAAGCGCTTTCCTTGTTCACTAGACGTGAAAACAATTAACAGGGGCAGGAGGTGATGATGCTCCATTAATATCCCCCTAACGAGAGCTGAGCCCAAAGAAACCCAGGTGCAATCCAGCCTTAAATAACTCTGGGATGGACAGGGGTGCAAATAACGGAGTCTCAACACCCAAAATCCTGGAGCACTGAATTTTAATTGACCTTTTTGTGTCTCCAGTGAAACCCCTTTTCCCACAGGTGAAACACATGGAATATTTGTAATTTCCTGTCTGTTTTCACTCCTGATTCCCCACAGGGCTGAAGCTGTCCGTGGCTCCAGGAGAGGCTCGAGCTGCACGGCTCTTCCAGGGGTTTCTCTTCCCACCAGTGTCCTTCCCATTAATTCTCTCCCTTCAGCACAGGCAGCAATTCCCCACTTTCCTTCATCTCCTGAAAGACAGAAATGCAGCAGTTAGGGACTTTCTGGGATTATCCAAGGGGATTCCATCAGGGAATGCTCCCTGGCAGGCAGGGAACGCACTGATGCCTCGCTAGGGGTCCCTCCTGGCCAGCACACTGAGGTTTGGGATGTATTTAAATTCCATTTTGGGTGTGTTTAGTAAAAGGGACAAAATTCAGTGGACAAACACACCTTGGAAGCACCGGTTGGTATCAGCCTGGAGCTCCTCCCAGGTGTAACTCCAGATACATTCCAGGCACCCACAAAACCTTCCAACACCCACGAGGAGAAAACGTCACCCAGGGATGGATTTTGTTCCTCCCACCCATTAAACCCAACAAGAAAATAAAACATCCTCGGGATTCTGAGCAGGAGGTGCCTGCCCAATGATCCTGGTGACTGAAATTCAAATTAGAGGGCTGGTAACTTGGAAAGAACACCAGGAAACACTTGGAAAACAACATGGAATATTCTTCTTTTCCCACATCCCAGGAGGAACAACTCTCTCCATTTTATTCCATATTATGCTGCATTAAAAAATGAAATTTAAACCACATTCACCCTCCCATACAAACCAGTGTGAATTAAAACAGCCCAAGGATGCAAACAGAGAAATTACATTTAAATACCAGTGAGAAAAGGATTCTGCAGCATCTCACAATGCCCAAGACTCCTCTTCCTGAGCACTGAAAAAGCCCCCACACTTCTTAAATTATATAGATTAATTTTATTTATTTAATCCCTACATTCGCTAAATAAATAAAATTAATCAATATAAATTAATCCATATAATTTAAGCAATACTAATCTATATAACTGAAGCAATCCCCACACTTGTTAAATAAATAGAATTAATCTATATAATTTAAGTCAAATTAATCTGTATAAATAAAATTAATCTATATACTTTAAATAAAATTAATCTCTATAAATAAAATTAATCTCCATAATTGAAGCAATCCCCACACTTCCTAAATAAATCAAATGAATCTCTATAATTTAAGTGGTACCAGTATTTGTTAGAATTAAATGAGATTTATTGATTGAGCCTTCCCAGGAGCCCCAGAGTTGGAGGAATTGGCTCCAAACCATCCAGGCAGGAATGGGCTCAGGAGGATTTGGGAACTCTGGGGCTGCTCCAACAACTCCAATAAAACTTTTCCTTTTCCAGGAATGTTTGCTGGGAAAAGCCCCACCCACCTGACTGGAAAAAAAATCAACGTCAGGAGGGAAATTAGGGAAGAGAAAAATGCAAAACAAGGGGTAAAAATGGGCTTTTTCCTGTCACTGATTGGAGATTTAAAGCTCCTTTCCCTGGAAAAGCACCCAGGGTCAGGACTTGGGGTGGCTGCAGGAATTCTGTGGGAGACAGGCAGGAAAATTCCTATAAACGGAGTTTTTATGGCAAATGGATTCCGTTCCTACCTTCACAATGTCCAGCCCCCCGACCAGCTCCCCGTTCACGTACAGCTGCGGGTACGTGGGCCAGTTGGAGAAGGATTTGAGGCCTTGTCGCACCTAAAAAAAACCAGTGGGAATTGGGAATTGGGAATTCCAGCTCTGGGAAAGGCACAGGGAAGGGAACCCGCAGGGATGGAGAGGTTCTGTTACCTCCTCGTCCTCCAGGATGTCAAACGTCTCGTAATCCACGCTGGGGAAAGGGAGAAAATTCATTATTCACCCTGGGGATGCGAAGAAAAGCTCAAAAAACCCAAAACCCCTCAAAATTCGCAACGGAACGCCTCAAAATTCTCAAAAAAACCCCTCAAAATTCTCAAAAAACCCCTCAAAATTCTCAAAGAAACGCCTCAAACTTCGCAAAAAAGCCACTTCAAAATAGTCAGGAAACACCTCAAAATCCAAAAAGCCCCATTAAAGTTCTTAAAAAAACCTCAAAATTCTTAAAAACTCTCAAGGATCCCTCAAAATTCTAATAAAAGCCTCAAAAGTTGTAAAAGTGAAACCCCCTCAAAATCGTCAAAGAAACTCTCAAAATTGTCAAAGGAACTCTCAAAATTCTCACAAAGAATGCTCAAAAATTTTCAAAAAGCACTCAAAAATTCTCAAAAATCTCTCAAAATTCAAATAAAACCCCTCAGAATTCTCAAAAAATGCTCAAAACCCCTCAAAATTCTCCAGATCCCCTCATAATTCTCACAAAAACCCCTCAAAACTCCCACAGAGAAACCCCGAAATTCTTGAAAAATCACTCAACATTCTTCCAAAAAACGCTCCAAATTCTTACAAAAAATGCTCAAAAATTTTCAAAAAGCTCTCAAAAACCCTCAAAATTCTAATAAAACCCCTCAGAATTCTCAAAAAATGCTCAAAAATTTTCAAAAAGCTCTCAAAAACCCTCAAAATTCTAATAAAACCCCTCAGAAATCTCAAGATCCCTCAAAATTCTTGAAAAAAACCTTAAAATTCTTGAAAGAACCCTCAACATTCTCAAAAAACTCCTCAACAATCTCAAAAAAATCCCATTAAAATTCTCAGAAAACCCCTCAACTGCTTTAAAATCCTCTTTAAAAAATACAAACCTACACTTGGGGAGCAATTCCACTCCTATTTTCTAACATCTTTCTTCATAAAATGCATTTTTTAACCCAAAACTGCCTTCCCAAACTCGGTAAATCCAGTTACCTACCCAGTGTTATTCATGATCTCTATGATTTGCTTGCTGAAGCCACATTTTGCCATCTAAAATGTAAAACACAGATGTTAAAAGGCCTCTGCTTTATTTAATCCATGGAATTCCAGCCACACTACAGCAATTCCCGATTTACTGCCGGATGAGCCACTCCTTAATCCCTTTTCCATCCTTTATCTCCTGCCTTCTATGGATTTCTGGAATAAATGTGCTTTATTCTGAGGCATCACTGCCCTGTATTCACCACGATAATTAACCACAACTAATAAACAAGTACAGCAGCTCCCAATTATAATTAATTAATAATTAATATCCACTGCCAACTCTTCACACAAGGACAAAAACCACCCAGCAATTGTTAGGTATTGAATATTCAGCAGTAATAAAAACCAGGGGCTGTTCTGTGGTTTAGAGAAGCACCAAATAAAAAGACAAATAAAAAGTTCCCAGCAGCACTGATCTGAATCAAGGAAAAACAAGGTAAAAATTCAATATATTCTAGAACACTCCCCGTTACCTGTTTGCTTCCCTTCATAAAGAGCATCACAGGAGCTTTGTTTATCAAGGATTTAAGCCTACAGAAAGACATCAAACAGCTCGGTTATCACCTCAAACTTTGTTCTGAGAGGAAAACAGAACGCAGAAGCGGAAAGGAAAAAATAAAATCGATAAAACTCGAGGAATTCCACACTGGGATGGGTCGGGAATTACAGAGAATCCCATTCCCAGCAGGAATCCATCTCCCATGGACCAGGCTGGTATAAAACATCATCAAAGCTTCACCAAGCTGGGCCAGAGGTGCTGCTGCTCCTTCAAGACACATTTCATGAACAATTTGAACCTGTTACAACCCTTCAGGAAGCAAAGGGCGTTTCCCACTGCCTCCTTTCCCTAAAAGATTGTGCCAAACAAAAATATTCTGTCTAGATGGAGTTACTGCTTGGGCAAGTCTGCAAACTTCCGCCAAGAACTGCCCAAAAGTGTTTAATTTCTTGAGAAACTCCTTAAAAAGCACAGAAAGGGGCTAAAAGGCTTTAAAAAGGAAGTTTTTAAAGGCCACGCTGAGCCAATCTCATCTTTATCTCCAGTTTAATAAGCACTGCAAAAGGCATTCATTGGGGTTTGTGGCCTCAGTGAAACAAGGTAAATGTAAAGTAACCCAAGCCATTGGACAAATTTGGAAGGAGTTAACAAATCCATAGAATTTGGAATGGTGGGATTATTATTTATCACCATTTTTAAATGGGATTTATTAAATTATTTCCCCACTGCACTGAGCAGGGAGAAGAACCAGGCAGGAATTCCCTCCAGTGACACCAGAACTGTGAAGTCTGTGGCAAATAAAGCTGGTAAAAGCTTAAAAAGATGATTTTCCCAGTTATTTTTAAAGAATAAATTCTTAAAAGGAGACAAGAAGGAATCTATACCTGTATTTCCATCTATAGATATATACCTATATATCTATAGATATATCTACATCTATACCTGTATAGACACAGGTATATATCAATAACTACCTATCTATATCTATCTATCTATATATGGCTATACCTGTATTTCCATCTGTAGATATAGATATATATCTACAGATATATAAATATACAAATAGATATATATAGATATATAAACGGATATATTCTTGCTATAAATAAAAATTCAACCACAAACACAAGTAAAGATTCGTGGACTTAAATTAAATGTATAAACCCCAGCAGACATTGAAAATCTGCAGGAATTCTGTACATAAATAAATTCTTGAGGCACTTCTGATAAAGTAGGGATTTATAGGGGGTTTCCCCTACATGAACTAACAAAAAAAAGGCCTCAAAAAAATCACCGTAATTCACCCACCTTTCCTCCAGCTTCTGGACCTTCGGGCAGATCGTGTCCAGCTCTCCCGATGCCTCAAGCTCCTGGGGGGAATTGCGGAGGAAAAACCAAAAAATGAGGTGGAAGAAGCAAGAAAAAGACACTTGTGGCAACCCGAAGGGCTGAGAAGAGCCCAGCGCGTCACCTTGACGATGTCGAGGCCCCCGATGAGCTCCCCGGCCACGTAGAGCTGCGGGTAGGTCGGCCAGTTGGAGTAGCTCTTGAGGCCCTGCCGCACCTCCTCGTCAGAGAAGATATCGAAGCTGCTGAAGGCGACGCCGTGCCTGGCCAGGATCTCCACGATCTGCCTGCTGAACCCTGCGCGGCACACGAGGGAGTGGCATGGGTTCAAAGGGCACACGAGGGATTGGAATGGGTTCAAAGGGCACACGAGGGATTGGAATGGGTTCAAAGGGCACACAAGGGATTGGAATGGGTTCAAAGGGCACACAAGGGATTGGAATGGGTTCAAAGGGCACACAAGGGACCGGAATGGGTTCAAAGGGCACACAAGGGACCGGAATGGGTTCAAAGGGCACACAAGGGACCGGAATGGGTTCAAAGGGCACACAAGGGACCGGAATGGGTTCAAAGGGCACACAAGGGACCGGAATGGGTTCAAAGGGCACACAAGGGACCGGAATGGGTTCAAAGGGCACACAAGGGACCGGAATGGGTTCAAAGGGCACACAAGGGACCGGAATGGGTTCAAAGGGCACACAAGGGACCGGAATGGGTTCAAAGGGCACACAAGGGACCGGAATGGGTTCAAAGGGCACACAAGGGACCGGAATGGGTTCAAAGGGCACACAAGGGACCGGAATGGGTTCAAAGGGCACACAAGGGACCGGAATGGGTTCAAAGGGCACACAAGGGACCGGAATGGGTTCAAAGGGCACACAAGGGACCGGAATGGGTTCAAAGGGCACACAAGGGACTGGAATGGGTTCAAAGGGCACACAAGGGATTGGAATGGGTTCAAACAGCACACAAGGGACCGGAATGGGTTCAAAGGGCACACAAGGGAGCGGAATGGGTTCAAAGGGCACACAAGGGACCGGCATGGGTTCAAAGGGCACACAAGGGACCGGCATGGGTTCAAAGGGCACACAAGGGACCGGAATGGGATTTACACACGGCCCTCTCATGCCTCTGCTCGCCTCCTTCACCTCAAACATGCCATTTTTCTCCGCAGCAAGCTCCAAAGAGCTCTGCTTGTTGTTCTTTGCTTTGTCAACGGCCCAGAACAATATAAAAGGGCAAAAAACCATTTATTTCTGCTCAGGTGTTTATTACTGTTTATTTATTTGTTGCTGTTCTCTCTAGTTTAGCTTAAAAACTTGACTTTTATAATATTTTCTACTATTTTACTTCAGGAGCATCCTTCCCCACTTCACCTAAAAGGCAAATTCCTTTTTATTTTTTGAATTTTTAATGGTCTCCTGAGTATTTAATGCTATTTTACTACCCCTGCGACATCTTCATACCACATTTTGTTTTCCTTTCTGACAGATTTTCATATCAACACACCCAGCAGGATATTAAGCACTGAATATTCTGACTTTACAACCAGATTTTATGTGTTTACGAGTGGCCAGCCTGAGGAGAAAAGTTTCTCCCTTATTGTAATAAAGCATCTTTTTCCCCAAGAAAATTGTCACATTATTTGTAAAGAGTTGTAGCGATGAAAATTTTAATATTATTGAATTTAGAGTCATCTTTCTACACCTCCCAGACAACACAATCACGTCGTTTGCAGAGAGGATCCAGGAGAATTTGCCCCTAAATCAATAGAATAATAAGGTTTTCTATCTTTGCCAGCTCGGCCCGGTTTGCATTCAAACACCTCTGCAATCCTTCCAATTCCCTCAAAGAATTCCACCAAACGCTGTGCAAATGAAAACCTTTACACAAATATTAAATAAAACAGAGAGAGGGAGACAATGCTTAAAGGCTTTAAATAAAGGAATAAAAACCCCAAGGTTTATAAGGGGAAAGAATGGAAGTGGCAGCACAGAACCACCTCTGATTTCAGCTACTGGGGCTCAAAATAGGGATTTTTCCTGCAGTTAATTGAGGTGTGGAGCAGCAGCATTTTTAAGGTGCTTTTCCTTCCTCTCCTGCTGCAGTGTGGAGTTCACGTGGAGCCTGGAGAGAAAGAGGATCCCGAAATTCCCCTTCACCTGAGAGTCCATCAGCAAACACCTCCAGGCTCAGTGCTGCTGGTTATTCCAGTATCTGAACTCATTCACATACTGGGGGGGAAAACCAGCTTTGTTTTAGCTGTGGGCAATTCCACGCAAAGCAGGAAGGTGGATTGGGAGGGTTCGTTCGGAATAAAGCGTCCCAACAGTTCCACAACAAAAGAGCTGGGTGGGATTTCTGCAGGAGCAGCTGGCAAGGAATAATTCAATTGCTGACAAAATGGTTTGAGGGAGGCCAGGGTGATCAGAGATCCCACAGCAACAAAAACAGCCCGGATCATGAGAGTATTCATGAAGCAAACAAACAAAAACTACCAAATAAATCCCAATATTACCAAATAAATGCACTGAAATAACCCATCACGTGCAGCATCCACACCCAAGCGTCAGCTGGGGCACAGCCTTGCTCCATGCTCTGCTCAGCTGCCTTTTCCAAGGCAAAAAATGCCCAAAACTTCACTAAAATCCCCAAATCCCTGCTGGACTAGGTCCCCTCCACTTGCCAACTGAACTAAAGGCCCCAGCAAGTCTTATTTGTATCAAAACAGATAAAAGTCAAAATTATCTTCACCTTTAAGCATTTCCTCTGTAGCAGAACCCCAGGGAATCATGGCATGCTTTAGGTGGGAAGGGACCTTGATGTCCAACCCCGTTCCACCACGGGCAGGGCCACCTCCCACCAGCCCGGGCTGCTCCGAGCTCTGTCTGTGCCACCAACAAACACCGGGCTCCACCAGGGAAGAGTCCCAGCTCAGGGATAACACCACCCACCCCATTTTCCTCAGAAAGCCCCTAACCCACGAGCTCATTCCCAAAATTTAACTATTGTGACACCAGCTCCGCCGCCGCCTTTATCACCGTGGTGACACACGAACGCTTCGGGTGAGCGCGGCACTGCGGGGACACGTCCCCCAAAGCCAAAGGAACGGGGAAAACGCCACCAAAGCAGCCAGGAATTCCAGGAAACCCTCACCACAGCGGGGCTCTTTGGGAGAGCCTTTCATGAAGAGCATGCAGGGGGCAGCGTTGATGAGCTTCTTGAGGCGGGCGTGGAGCTCGTCCTTGGCAGAGTCGCCGGGGCCGGGGGCAGCGCCGGCCGCGTGCCGCTGGACCTTCTGCGTCAGCTCCGGCGCGTGCGCCCCGTCCAGCCTGTCCACCTTCTGGGAATTCTGCAGGCAGAAACCACAGCTAACACCACAGCACAGCCACCCTGGCGAGGAGAGGCTTTCAGGGAGGGTCTGTGCTCCCAGGCTCGCGCCTTTTCAACGGCAGCAAATCAGCCTCTGGAAACACTTACTAAAGAAAATATGATCAATTTTATCATCACAGGTTGAAGGGGAACAGTCGGGCAGCAGAGCCCAAAGTACAGCAGAGCTGATGGGAAATACGGACATTGTGACCCTGGTGGGTCAGAAGCCTCAGGAAATGCAAACAAAAATGTAGAGGGAAGATTAAGGGAGGTGTAGTTGCTCTGTTTAAGGAACTCACGCAAGACTGCGGTAAGGTTGTGGTTATACAAGGTTGCTGGGAAAAGTAATGATCCAAGCCCCCCTTTTTGGGTGGTGGAAACTTCCTGTTTAAGGAATCATAGAAACGGTGAGAGTACATAAGGCTGCCGTGCTTTTAAAAAATTGACTTCTGCTTGCATCAAGCTGTGTCCCGTCTCTCAATCGCCGTCAACAGGCAAACAGCATCCAAACAGAACTGTTATTTCTCTTGCCATTATTTCTATCGTTACTGTATTTACTTGGGTTTTTTTTTTCCAAGTACAATACAAAGAAACACTGCTGTAGATTTTTGACCAAAGTACAACTAAAATAAGAACGATGTGTGAATCCCAAAGCAATTAAGGAAGCCCTGAAATATTCCATATAAAGTGCAAAACCCATTTCTATCTCCATTTTTAGTTTCCACTGGATAGACTTCAATCAGTTACAGAGGTGTTTCCTCGCTGAGAAAGTTCTTAAGGTTCTGGTAGAGTATTAAAAAAGTATAAATATTAAGAGTCCACATGGATTCTATTTTCTCTTAAATCCATTTTCTCTTAAATTCATTTCCTCTTAAATCCACTGCCTCTTACCTTAAAGAACAAGAACGTTGGAACAGAACTAATTCCATATTTTTCAGACACTTCAGGCACAGCCTCAGCTTCCAGCTAAAAACCAAACCAAAAAAAAACCCCGGATTATTTCTGTAATCTTCTTTAAAGTTTCACTGTGGGTGTCAATCCTGCCTGGAATGTTCTCCTCGGCGTTTTATACATTTAAACAGGATGTGCTGCTGGAGTTTGGGAGACATTTGCATTTAAATGAGACTCTCTGGGCTGGCGTGGCACCCACTGAACCTCCACGGTGTCAAAACAGGTTCAGAGGTTTTTATTTCGTTGCACATTTCAAAAGACACCCGGAGGCTGCGAATAAAATTTTCGGCGCACTACTGACCTAGTAAATTCTCAATCCTGTGCAGCTCCTGCTATATTGGAACCCATAAATCACTGCCCCCAGTTATGTCAGGACCACAGAGGCTCCTTTGTGCCCCCAGCAGTCCCGGCTGTTTGCTCCGCTGGCTCCTGGGGGGCTCGACATCACCCTGACATCTGCAGCCTCCTGCCAAGCACGAAGGGAACCGAGGGGCTCCTTCAGCTGAGCTTGGCTTTTAACCCCTGCAAGGCTGCTGAGCGCCCACCTCGGGATTACTGCTCCCACTTGCACCGTGCAGGGATTTGCTACGGAAATTTATCTTTGTTGGCTCCGATTTTGAGCTGCCCCAGCTACGCGGGCTCTTAATGAACCCACTAATTACAGGGTAAAACCAGGAGCACCAAAACTGAGCCCAAGCCTCCTCCTGTAAATCACCATCCAACAGCACCAGCCGAGACACTGCAGCTATGAAATGAAAGCTTACATTCAACTGAAATTGAACTGAAAGCTTATTTATAATTGAAAGAGAATAAGTAATTCCTATTATTGATTCTCTTTCCAGGGGCAAATGATGACTTCCACCTCTAACACTCATTTTCTTTCCCAGTAAAATTTCTTGCTTGGACACTTATGTTCCACATAACACAGAACAGATTTCATTTCATGTTTCAGGAACTCGCTCTTATTAGCACAGCTTCCCAAAATGTTGGTTTTAAATGTTGTGGGATATAAATGCACTCATTTCAACCAAACATCTGAGGAGGTAACAGGTTCCTGCCATTCAAAGACAGGCTGGATATTCTGGAATACAAAAACCCCACAAAGAACTGCCAAAATCAAATATATTGCTCTTGAGGAGCTCCTCCCCCAAAAAAATATATCAATGAAATTCACACAAGAATTTTCAGCAGCTTATTTTCTCTAAGCAAGAACACCAGTTAATATTGGGAGGAGGGGAGTGGGGGGAAGGATGTGCCATTGTCTTGGTTTTACAGCCCTGGATGACTTTGGAACCTTGTTATTAAAAAATAAATTACAGCTGAATAATAAAGGTCATAAATAAATAATATATTAATAATAAAAAGGCAACAGAGAGATTTCAGACTTTGTGGGGCTGACTAACAGCTACTAAACTCTAAGATAAATTTAAGCATCTTGAATTTGCAACATGTTGAAAATTAGTCTTTTGAAGCTTTGAGTCATAGAATACCATTAAAATAATTCTGCCCTGCTTTAAAAATACCAACTGAGAGGAATCATTAAAAAAAAAAACCACACACACAACCTAAAGGCTGTAAGAAATGAAATTAAAATACTCACACACAGCTGGCTGCTCCATTACTCCCTGCCCTCATCATCCCACAAGTGTCTCATTAAGGAGAGAAATTTGGTTTAGAACCAACAGCACTTCCCTTTTCCAGAATAGAAAGTGGGAAGTCCTGGGGCAAGTTTGGAAGAAATTTTGTTTCTTTTTCCCAAACCCATTATTTAACAACCTTTCCTTCTGCTGTGGATGAGTGAATCCCTTTTTCCTTCCCCCTGGATCTCAGTGGGACGGGCAGAGGGTCTCACAAAGCAGAGTGACAACGGTGCAGGGGCTGAATTCACCTTCCTGAAGGGCCATTTCAGTGCCACAGGAAACCTCTTGGAATCCTGAGATCCAGGAACATCTCCGATGCACCCCGGGACAGTGGGAGGTGTCCCTGCCCACGGCAGGGGTGGCACTGGGTGGGCTCTGAGGTCCCTTCCCACCCAAAGCATTCCCAGATTCCCTGTCCGAGCCCACCCCTGATGGCAGCAGCACCTCTGGGATACCCAGTGTGAGAGGGGCATGTGAAATGTGGGGCTGTACAGGCACCCTGAGAGGAACCTCCCCCTATTTTGGGACACTTCCCTTCCCCCCAGGCCGTTCCCCGTCCCCAGGGCGCTGCTGTGCCCTCACCTGCACGAAGGTGACCTGGCTGTGCTCCCGGGCCAGCGCCGCCATCACCTCGTTCATCTGCGCGCACTGCGGGGCCCACGGCGCCCAGAAGTGCACGACCACCAGGGACCTGCGGAGACAAGGGCACTGCTGGGGGAGCAGCGGCATTCCCAGGGGAGACAAGGGCACTNNNACAAGGGCACTGCTGGGGGCACAGCGGCATTCCCGAGGGAACAAGGGCACTGCTGGGGGCACAGCGGCATTCCCAGGGGAGACAAGGGCACTGCTGGGGGAACAGTGGCATTCCCGAGGGAGACAAGGGCACTGCTGGGGGAACAGCGGCATTCCCAGGGGAGACAAGGGCACTGCTGGGGGAACAGCGGCACTCCTGGGGGAGACAAGGGCACTCCCGGGGGAAAACTGGCCCAGGCAAAATTAAAAACACGACCACGGAATCCCTGAGGCTGGGAAAGGCCTCCAGGATCACCAAGCCCAAGCTGTGCCCCATCCCCACCCTGTCCCAGCCCTGAGTGCCACCTCCAGGCCTTCCCTGGACACTCCAGGGATGGGACTCCATAAAAAACCCACTCCCACCACCTTCCTGAGATAAAAGACACCTGACAAGTGTGACCAGGACTTTTCCTCTCCCAGGAAACATCCCAAGCCCAGGCAGCACTGCTGAGGCAATGCAGTACAAGACATGTCACACTGGAATGTTATTTTCCTGCTTTCGTTAGCTCCAGCTTCGTATTCCAGGTTTTCTGGGACGTTTGGGACTGGTTCCACACAGCATTTAAAGGGGAGGAGTCACAGGTGTGAGCAGAAATCCCATCACACTGGGCACCAGCTCCCACGGGATTAAACATCCGGGGATGACAACTGTGACAAGATACTGGAATTTTCAATTCCGTTTCCCACGTTTGCAGAGGTCAAACCCAGCAGAGAACGGGAATATGGAATTAAAGATACAATGTACCAGTATTAATTTACTTTGAAAAACAAAGAAATCAAGTCACGCACCCCACAGCAGCCACTTCATGTCTTCTATTCCTAAATAAGGGGAGTTCACTGTAAACTGTAACAGCTACGAGGGCAGCACAGCATCCCTCCTGGGGCCGTCCCTGGCTGGGTGACCTGGCCACACACCCTGAATGCTTCCAAATCCATAAAATTGGTTTTCCAATCACATTCTAGAAAATTCTGGCAGACAAACAACAGAACAGCTTTTCTTTTTCCCCCAAGTCCTCAGCTGAACTCAGCGCCCAGAGCAGGACACAGAGGATGGAACTCAGCACAAGCAGAGGACAAATCACCACAGGATCATTCAGTCCTCATCCCACTAGAGCCTGGTCCTTCCTCACCAACATCCAGCTGCAATACATTTAATTTTTATCTTCATGAAGAATGTATTTTAAATTCATTTCCACCTCGTGTTTTGGAGTTGGTTTGTTTTTGTTTTGGTTTTTTTTAATTCATTCACAGAGCAATCCAAATTCTGCAACTGAACTGCCCTCTGAGCACTTCAATTTAACCTTAAAATAACCAGACTAATTGAAAACATTAGGAAAGGAAAAAATGAAGTTAGCAAAATGAAGCACGTAAGCAATTCTAAACAAAGTGTTCCCTGCATTCAACCAAGGTTAAAAAAAAAAGCTCCACTATTAAACAGCACAGGAACAAAAAGGTTATGACAAATCCCCAATTTTCTCTTTAAATATCAAGATTTACACTTATTCTACAACACAAACTTACTGATAACTCGATGCAAGAAAAGTTAATTTTCTGAAACAAGAAATGCTGTGAAATGAAACTGTAATTATAAATGCTGTTTTCAAAGGAAGCAGAGGAAGAGTTATCAGAGCTATCAACTCATCTTGGGTCCAAGAACATGGATAAAATAATCAGTTCCTTTAGAGAGCAAACTGAATCATATTCTGTGGACAGAGGCAATGAGAAAAACTGGTGGTTTTTTATTTTAAATAACCTTAAAATATTGTGTTTGTTCCTGAAGCCATTTTCATTTGGGCACAGGAGTTTCCTCTGTAATGTCCCTACAGAATAATCCAGCTGAAGGACAATTCCAGGAGGGAAAGTGGAAGTCCTGCAGCAAGTTTGGAAGAAATTTTGTTTCTTTTTCCCAGAACCATCATTTAACAACACTTCCTCCTGCAGTCTCTAAGAATGTGACGCTGGTAGTTCCACCACACTTTTAATCACCCCTAAATCTCTAATTACAGAGGTGGTTACTGCAGCTCTTCCCTCCTAAACTCAAACGTGTGCATGGAATACTGGAATAAAACCACTGGAATTGTTCCAGGCCAGGCTGGACAAGGCTTGGAGCGCCCTGGGATGGTGCAAGGTGTCCCTGGATGGGTTTCAGCTCCCTCCCAGCCCAGCCCAGGCTGGGACTGCAGGCAAAGCAGAGCCCTGTCATTAACCACGAGAGCACAAAACCACATTAATGAGCAGCCAGCGCTGGGCAGGAGATGAATAATTCAGAGCCACTTGTGTGTCAGTGAACACCCGAACGCTGCCGCTCCCACGGAAACGTCCCTGCGGCTCCTCCCGGAGGCGGCGATGGCTTTGCCGGCCCCTCCCGCGGCTGCAGGACAGTCCCGGCTCTGGTTTCTGCCACTGCCCACCCAATTCGCCCATTTGGCCCCGAACTCGCTGCGGC